>PNEQ01092202.1:0-17708 GCA_003012365.1 Medauroidea extradentata
CTTCGGAAACACATTTCACCCCTTTTCACCCCCTTAGAGGTCGAATTTCGAAAAATCCCTTCTTAGTGCTCGCCTACGACCTGAAGGGAACCCCCACAAAAAATTTCACGATTCTAGGTCCAGTGGTTTGGGCTGCAGTTTGATATGTCAGTCAGTCAGTCAGTCAGTCAGTCAGTCAGTCAATCAGTCACCTTTCATTATATATATATATATATATATATATATATATATATATATATATATATATAGATTTCTCTGTGGTGTACATGAATGGAAAAATTACAAATTTAGCTGAGGTGTTTAGTGTGAAAAGGAGCAATATGGTACATGTTTGCAAATTCGATGGTCTTGCAATAATATAGTAACTTGGTCCTGATGGTGCACACGTTCGTGTAGTGTCTATACACTCTAAAAAATAGTTTGTAAATTTACCACACGTGGGTATAGGACCTCTAAGATAGTAGGTATGGTAGAATAGTTTCCCAGACATCCATGGTTGCACTCCTAAATCTTTTTATAAAACAGTCAAATGTATACTAAAGTTACCAGACTTGTTTTGTAACAGTTGTAAAAGTTTGCATATTTACAAGGCGGAAGTATGGTAACTGTGTTTAAGTTAATTACTTCGTAAATATTTTCGGAAGTTTTTTTACAGTGTAATTCAGCAGTCGTTCCTTGCAACCATGGGTCACTTGTAATTATACAAAATATTTAGAATACATTTTCCACAAATAAAATAACTGGGTCAACACTTGATGTCCCATTGAAAAATACATTCTACGAAAACACTGCACGTTAATTTAATACTTCGCGCCTAGAGGCGATGAGGTGTTTGAGACGTGTTAAAGTCGAATTATCGCCTTCCCCCTTTGAGTGCGTCTAACATAATACAAAAATAAAATATGGTCCAAATAAGTCTTAACAATCACAATGTGGCCGTGTTCAATGTTTCGTGCTATGTTGTGTAATTTACTCGCTTCATTTTCAGGTGCAGGAGAGTAATAACTATACTAATCATTATGTGAATTCAGTTATTCTTCCAGAGTACTTTTCTATAGTTCGTTTATAGAAACGGCTCGTCAATTTATTTTCTTCTTCACCCATAAAAGAAGATAGGCAGTAGGACAAAAAAGGAACGTGTGGCTCATGTGGCTGGGAACAAGATTATTTCGCGAGTTCAGATACCTGCAAGGTAGTTTACACTATACTATACAATATCTAACATTAGCTAACTGTTCATTGCTTGCTGCCCCAGTGGAGTAGCCAATTTGAACACAGACGAGATAGACAGGAATTGGTTCCTCGTTTACGTACAGGATTCATGCTGGCTCAAAGTTATCAACGAGGTGTTTGAAGAATTGCTCCAATTGCAACCGTAAAATAAATGTACATGCGTTTGAATTCTGACTTGTCATAAAACAAATTCGCGAGTTCAGGTAAAAGGAAAGGAGGTGACCATGGCCTGTATTGAGTAACCATTCCATCAATCGTCTTAACGCGGTTGCGAAAATCTGTGGAAAATAAAATCCAGGATGGTTGGATTGGGAATCAAACGCGTTTTCTTCAAATTTCGAATCCATATTATTTATTACCACTGCCTTAACTCGCTCGGTCCCCAAAAAAAATGAAAGAAAAATTACACGTTTTTTCTTTTCCTAAAAAAAGTTACGTTAATATCTTTTGTAATTTCATTTACAATGTCGAGTATATACTTCACCTTCTTCAGATAATAAAGCTTGGTTGTGATCGCCATCATATCAACAATAAAACAAATTTGCAACCAGTACCATGAGTATGGAACTTTTAACAGAAATTTAACATGTACTAGAATTTGGGATCAGTATAAAAGGTTTGTGGTACGCATACCAGAAACATCCAGGAAATTATTGAAACTGCCGTACGACTTAACGAACTGCTGCCACCCTTAACGAACGGCAGTCACTTTTAACGAACGGCGCCCAACCTTTACGAACGTCCGCTATCATTTACGACTGGTCGTCACCCTTAATGACCGCCTCCCGAGTGAAACTGTATCTACTCTACGAAATTTTCAAACACATCTAAACAATAAATGGGGCGTGATTAGAGATTAAACCAGTAGATCCAGGCACTCAGAACATGAAAATGAAACGGCAAGAATGATCAGACCTAGATTCAAACCTGAGTGTCATTGAATGCAATTTCATCACTGCGCCACTTTGCTTGGCGTTTAGCCAAAAACAGCTTTCCATGTGAATCTATGTTAGTTTACTCAATTAGTGGCATTCTCATAATTATAGTAACTTACATTTTAACAGTACCATACATCACAGGCTACAGAAACGTAACCTAATTTGTTCGACAATTTCGTCACACTATTTCAGTTGGAAGAGATATGGAAGAATAAAATAGTTCTCTTTAGATTTTACGGATGACTTAGAAGTAGTAAACAGGGTGGATTAAGCTGTGAGGAGCAGACACATCTGTGACATATTCTTTGCATGCAGGACATACTTTTGAAAGGGAAACCAGTAGAGGAGGAGTTTGGGTCGTATCGTTTGTTTTCAATACCGATACTTCGGAAGGTGGCGCGTGACGTCATAGCGACGCAGCGCTTCCCCATTGTATAGGGCAGCATGCGATTCATTTCTGGTTTCAAACCACTTTCTTGTTCTTCTAGGACTTGCAAAGCCTTTGTGAATGTACTCTTTGTAATCTCTCCCCTCCGATTCTCAGACATAGTCATGTGTAATCAATCAGCTGCTCCATTTGTACATATTACTAAATTTTCGCACGTTAACATTTACATCATTGCGATGGTTACCTTTGTTTACAAATACCAGCTAAAAGTTATTGTAGTACAGTGCTATGAACAAACCTAAACATTTTATCGACAACTTTGTGGAACTATGAACAATGCAATGCCGAAATACACAACCGGGCAAAACTAGAGATCTGCGAAAAAAAAAAAAAAAAAAAAAATCCGCCAACCAGATGCACTGGGCGCTAATTTGCCACATGGGAAACTCTGGGAATGACCCCACTGGATATCGAATTGATTTATCGAACTCGAATCACAGTGCTGGTGAATGAGCACTCTGTCCCACAACCTGTCCCTAGAAAAATTTCTGACTGCAAACTCACAGTTGCGAGACTCAGGTAAGTAAATGGTAGGTGGCTACTAATCACCGTGCACGCTGCTTAGAGGTAAGCTTGATTGATAAGTCATTTTTTCTGGAGGCTAATGGCATTCGGTCAATTTACATCCCCCCTCCTCCACCCTCTACCGGCCAACTTACCAAGAAAGGCCATGCTGTGACGTAGCCGCATGACAAGTTGTCTAACTACAGGCGTTTAGCTTGTATAAGCGACATAGAGTGCTGCGATCTACTGAGTGGGAAACACACCGGAGCTGGCTGGGACTCAATCTTAATGCTCCCTGGGTGTGAACCTCGAAGACCCGGCGAGAGGCAGCCAACATACCTCGCAGGCGCTGTCGACACATAGCGTGACGCAAATTGGTGCGACGAGGTGCCGCGGGAGACGCCTGTCGACACTTGTGGTATAACGTGAGAGTAACTACGTCCACACTTGACCCATGCTCGAGCCCCGCGGGCTGTTTGTTTAGTAACCCTGGGTCGTGGATACTTCGAGGACATTGACCATGGCCAGAGGGTTTCCACTCAGCTTCCTAGTTCAAATTCCTCTCCAAGTATCTATAAAGCTATATAAAATATTCTAAGTTTTCAGTAAACCAATAAATTCGTATGGTATTTATGGTAAAGTTAGCAATTACTATATTACTTTATTACTTTCAAAAGGTGTAAATATATATATATATATATATATATATATATATATATATATATATATATATATATATATATATATAAACATACAGGTAAAGAGACATTAATATAAGCTAACCTGGTGGGAGTGCAATCCTAGGAACGAATAATTATGCAACATTGGGGCCAATGTGATTCATGAGGTTAGTAGGCGGCCTCAAAGGCAGTGATTAAAAATGTGTAGACGTACCAATAAAATGACACCTCATGCACTACAGTGTTTCAGGCTGCCTACCTACCCGGCGTTCATACATCCTTCTCCAACTGAACATGTGATCTTAGTGGAAACGGATAGGATAAGAACTTACTCCCATGGCGAACTTGTAGTTGTTTTTTACATGTTGATTACTTACATGTCATGTCAAATCTCTATGGCGGATGGTTACAAAGCTCTAGGCCATAAGGGTAACCTACTCTAACACGTAACACTAATTGTAAGGTTGCTGTAAAACATTATGAAACTTTTTCAGATTAGAAACAGTCTTAAAAAAATATTTTTATCATATAAAGTCATTACTTTATCAACAGGATATAGAGCTCAAGTATTTTTCGTAGAACTGATTCAAAGCTGAAAAATATGTTCTACATGTGTTAAAACTAACACATATTCTAGTGATGCATAATACCGGCCATTTCATGTATGAAAAGGTCTACTTTCTGTAATTTTTTTTCTGCTGTTACTTATCTTCACATAATTAATCTGTATATGAAATTACGTTTTTATGGCATTTGACTGCCATTTTATCGTGCATTTACACATTTTTATGTTTTATATGTTTCCTTAACTATATGTCCTCAAGATTGCACTGCCGCGGGATTAGCACATATTAACGACTCACCCTGCATTATAGAAAAGCGTTAACTGTGTTTTCAGAACATTACATTCAGATTTCACCATATTATCATTGAATACCAGTAACATTTTGTAAATACCAACAAATTTGAAGGCATAACATAATAAAAAACACTGATTTGGCAACACAAGCATAACATAAATTTTCAAAACATTTGAAGTGTTGTTTTTATTAAAGGAATAAATGATTAAATAAATTAACGAATAAATGTCACAATGTTTTGAATTCGTCGCAAGCTGCCGGGCGTCGTGTCGGCGTCTATTCAAGGAGGCGAGGCACACGTCAATCTTTGATGAATAACTGGACAGTCACCGATTACGCTGCCCGCCAAAATTCTGATTAAGAAATTTAAACTAGTGGTCTCGCGAATATCACGCCCACCGCTCTCTGACGTGCTTAATTAAAATATACAATGCAATATTACAGTCACGCTCGTTTCGCGAGCAACTTCATGAACCTACAACCGCCTCTCTCGGAGGTTCGGGCCAAAGTACGTTAATTAATAATCGCAGTGCATCCCTGTTCACGTGACACGCTGCGGACAACACGACAGCCTCTCTCAGAGGTTCAGATCAAAGTGTTTAATTAATAATCACGAATTATCCCGATCCACGGAGCACTCTGCGGACAACACGTTCGCCTCCCACGGTGGGCCAGGCCGGAGGCCATAGGAAATACACCCTTTCGGCGGGTAACGGCGCGATGCCCCTTCAAAATCGGACAGCTAATCCCCGAACTGCTTCCTAACCATAGCCACGCCTTCTTGCAATGAGTTCTTAGCTATTCCAAACACTTTTTCGTTTAGTTTTACTTATTTTATTTTTCAACATTAAACTATCATTAAATTTTCTGTTATTATTACAATGTTTTTAATGATTAAACATATATTTACATAAACCTTGAAACGTTAATTACAAATTACTATTTGCCTTTCTTACAAGATGGCTTCTGATTGGCGGCCCCTCACCTTTATGTTTCATGGATGGGCGTATGCCAGTATCGCTGCAAGTGTTTTCCCCCAATGGCCTGTTTTTTGAAAAGCGTTCATAATCCTGATGTCTGACGCTGACGACACTGCTTTGCAATACAGAAGAGAGCGTTTCTGCATTGTTTATAGAGTCCTTGTGATGTGACATGTTTCTTGTTTAGACGTTGGGAAGGAAGGGGGTGCAGACCGTCGGCAACGAATGTTCCTTGGAACCTCGACCCCAGGCCTCCGGGTCATCGCTTACCTTTCACAAAAAATTATTAACAATAGGCATTCTTATATTACCCTAAAACATAGTTTTATAAATAATTCATATCGGCTACTCAAAGGCCGATTACACATTATGGGCTTCGCTAGTCATGCGGACATGGTAGTCATTACACAGTAGGCTGTCAGTTAACATTTACATGTTATGGTGACACTGAATGATACTTGCAGTGGGATTGAATGATTTTGAATAAAATCATGGACATAAGCAATTTCTTCAATACGTTGTTCCATAAAACCATGTAACACACGCATCAGTGGCGTATGTCCATGATTTTATAAAGAAAAAAACCTTCGAAAACATCGCCTCATAAATTTTTCCCTACAGTTTTATTCCTTGTAGCAATATTTTCTTATTCTAATTGCAGGAAATTGTTTCTGCCCGAAAGAGAAATCATTAACAATTACGGAGCACAGACGAATAAAATTAAACATGTAAATCCCTATATTTGCTTAAGCTATGATTCTCAGGTAGTCAGCGCATTTGAGGGCGTAGAGGCTCAGAAGCGACAAAACTATAAGGGCGACCTTGAGACGTGCATTAAATGCCACCCTGCTTCGACGAGCCAAGCGCTGAACTAGCATGCAACATTCTGGCCGATCCATTTTTCCTATGGGACTTTAAGATTACCGTCTGCCCAGGCCGTTGAATGGTGTGCATATTATTCACAAAGTACTAATCGTCCTTAAGATACGTCTGCTTAGGAATATCATTCAGGGAGTATTACATCTCTAAAGTTTGTTTTCCGGCTGCCGATTATGGCGAAAATTGTTTTTTTTTTCCTTTTAAAAATATGAAAATCTTAGCGTAGAAATTATTGAAAGGTACCATACACCTTCAACTTTTATATTACGTCATAAAATTATATCGTCACCTCACATGTCTGATAGAGGCGAGTTGTCGGCGAGAATACTGTATGTTTTTTAGTTATGAGTAAGTTTTAAACACGAATTTCACGTCAAGTCCCATATCCGTACTGGCAGGTGTGCAAAAATAATTTATTCAGTATCCACTAGAACCAGTGAAGTGAAGAGAATTTGGTTAGCACTTAATTATATCTATGTCTTCAGTGCTGGTGAGGGTCGACATGATGTATGGAGCAGCGCCAGAATGAAAAGGGGTGGGGAAAACGGGAGATCCCCGAGAAGTAACATCCAATGGGTAACGCAAGCATAAAGCATATGACTTGTTTAACTTGTCCTATAAAGTACAGCAGTTCAAAATATTTTTAGAAATGAATGAAATTGTTTGAAAACTAGTTTAAGAATAACATTAACACTATTATTAGATGTGGCATAAAAAACATTTTAATCTGGTATTCGACATTTGTGTGATTAAGTCTTCTCGGCGCATTTAAAATACATTAATTTCTTGTGATAATTTTAATATAACTATTGACTACGAGTAGCCCACAAGAGGAAGACTTAACATTAACTGAGCCTTGTTCTTAGGGGGGATGAGGTAAGTGGCGAGAAAGCAAGTCAGAACCTTAGTGCATGCGTGTTAGCATATCCCGAGCGTACTCGTGTGTTCCGACCACATAACATTCTAAAGTCAACATGCCTAGCAATGTCTATATCATGATTTTTTTTTGTCAGAATGCGCACATAAATTTGATATACGAATAGATTTATTTCTTTTCTGAATTACGTCAGTTATAAAAATAAATTGACGTAAAATAATATAAATACTTTTTGTACATCGTGTGTAACAATTATTTGTAAGTTAATTGATAAGTTTTGGAGGAAATATGACACACGATTTCTTATATGAGGTTTTATTTGATGTGAAGCTATATTTAACTGTTACTCATTTAAGTTTTTTTGTACACACGTGACAGTATGTTATAAATAAAATTCAACTGTGTGATATGTACGGTTTAAGGTTAAAATAGCATCCTATCGACGTATTCATATTACGTTAATCATATATTAGTTTGTAATCTAGTTTTGTCCAATTATAAAATTTTTTATGTAATGATGATACACTTTAAGTTATTGAACTTTTATGTATCCTAAGTGATGATACTAGTTCACAAGAAAATTTAGATTCATCAAATGTTCAGTATTGTATTGAATTGACAGAATGTTTTAGTCAGTTAACGCAAGTGAATTTTCCTAAGAGGCACTGCTTGTTGCTCGTAGTTAGTGTTTTAACGAACGACTTTTATTACTATTTTTTACCAAATTTAATCAAGTTTGTTGCATTCTCCATCTTAATACTAAATAACAATATATTAAAATTATTTTACTGACGTCTTATTGTTAATTTACACACACACGCACACACACGAACACACACACTACTTACACACAGATTATATGTATGTATTTGTATATATATATATATATATATATATATATATATATATATATATATATATACATAGGCCTATGTATATGTGTATGTATATATGTATATGTATGTATAAACGCCCATGTACTTCTTTATTTTGGTGATATGTTATTAGACACACACAAACACACACACATATATATGTATATGTATGTATGTATATTTATATATATATATATATATATATATATATATATGTGTGTGTGTGTGTGTGTGTATGTACTTTATTTCGGCGTTACGTTAGAAGGATGTTAATATTCTGATTAATTGGTAATGTTTTGTCTCAAATTAGATTTTACAGTAAATTAAGCATGACGCAAATAAAAACACTTTCAGACCTCTTCTTTTCTATACTGGAAGAGTATTCTGCAAATTTATTTTCCTCCCGGTGGTTAAAAAATGTTTCACAGTAAAGAAGCACGGAAGTATGTTACGATGATTGGACTTCCTGTTTCTCACGGGAACGGGTTGGTTTATTTCTCCGCTGGTAGCCTTAATAAAAGTTCCAGCCGATTTTGCTTTTTGTCTGCCATTTCAATGGCTGAGCACGTTCTCTGGGTAGCCCGTGGTCGTAAGTAAAATCTATACCCGCGCGAGTGCCAAGTTAATGCCTCGCAGCTGTTCTTCGCTACGTGAAGCTAGTGTCTCGTACAAATTACCTTATATTTTACTTCTCATGAAAGTTATATAAAGTGAAGAAAAAAATAAGGTAGCCTAAATATTAAGAATGACTTCTCGTCTTGTAGCGACCAAACTATTGAGTTTAGAGTTGTAGTTAACTAATGATAAAATGTGTATATAGTGTTTGCAAGTAGTTCTATTAAAAAAAATTCTCGTTCGATTAGAATAGATTCGGTTAGGTAACATAATATAACCTAACTTCCTAACCTAACAATTTTTTGTACCTAGGACTACTTGTAATCACAATAGAAACATTTTTTTTACCGAAGAACTATACCTCTAAAATCAATATTTTGGCCTGTACACGATAAGTAGCTATTTTTAATATTCACCGAAAAAAAAGTTTAAATATTTGTATTTGACCGTATTAATGGTACTTTGCTGCACGCGCACATTGCTAGATTGTCAATTTTCACTTTTAATTAATTTAAGTACCACTAGTTTATTTCGCGCACACTCGGAATACACGAAAATATACAACCAATGAAAACGAAAAGTGAATTATACCGCATTATAATGTAAACAACGTCTTTGTTCTGTTTAAATAGTTTTCGGCATATGATTACCTTGCGTAGGCTACAGTTGAGTTTTTAGGTTACTATATTTCTCAAGTCTTATGAGCTTTACGGAGTGAAGTGGCGCAAGAACACTTTAGACTCGAATTCGGCAGGAAACGTGTTCGATTCCCGCCACCGCCCATCCTGATTTCGGTTCTCCAATGCTTCCTCCTGACGAATGCAGTGGATTGTTCCTTATAGGCCATGGTTGATTCCTCTCCTGATAACTGTAATATTTTATGTTGTGTGTCACTGTCTACGATGACCTAGCAGTCGACAAGACTTAAAACACTCGTACCTTAGTTTATAAAATGAGCATTATAGCTCGTCTGAGAAGACCTATGGGTTTGATTGTTTTCGTCGTGGTTTCGTCTAATATTTTGTAAGTGACGTCGCTGTTGGTTCTTCCTGTTTTGTTTGTAACTTTTCCTGCGTCTGAGTTGTTCTCTAAGCTGTCTTTATTGTGGTCTCCTGAGTATTTCCTTGTTTCGTTTGTTATTTGGAAGGTTATATGCTTTGATAATTTATTTCAGTTGATTTTTACTTTCTGTGATATGACACAGTTTCTTCAGAGATTTATTAATTTCATTTTTATCTGTGTTTGTCGACGACAGCCAAACCGCATTGTTTTTCCATAATTGAGGACTTAACATTCAAAATGGGCTAAGTACCATTTTCGACAAAAATGAGTTAGGTACATAGAAAGGTGCCAAAATATAAGGTCTAAGACATACCTAAAGTGCTATCTCCTAGTGATAGTCATGCGCGCCGTACATCAGCACCATTACATTGTTGGAGTAACATCAACACATTCTAAGTTAATTCATTGAAAAAATATATATTGAAGTTCGTAAGTGTTTTGTATTAGTTACTGTTCGATTACTCCTATTTACTACTTTCCTATTGTAAAAAATATATGAACTTATTTGGATATTTCCTTGTTAATTTGTTTGTCGCAATATACTGTTTTCGTCATTATCTCGAAATTTACCTTTTGGCACTTAGCCCCTTATGAATGTTGAGTCCTCAATTGTTTTCCTTGTCTCAAACTTGGGTTTCTGAAATGATGTAGCACTAAACTGCTAAAAATTTCCGTAAATACACATAAATATTTACAGAAAAGTACTGTAATTTTACGGAAGTGGTTTCCGTAATTTTTGTTTACGGAAATTTGTCCGTATTGCTAGTTTACGGATGTTTGGCCGTAACTTTCCATAAATTCATGGAAGAATGTTTCTACAATTTTAAAGTGTATTTTACTGTGTTTCTTTAAAGAAAAGTGGTATTAATAATCACTATGAATCCTGGAGTTAATGTGCATGCACAATGGTGCTAAACGAAAAAAAAGAAACGACAAGCTAAGATAATACAAGTTAAGTGCTGCTTCCTGGTTGCCCACACTTTGTCGCGAAGAGAAGAGCAATACAAACAAGGACTCGTATCGCTCATGGACGAAGGGCCGAACAGTCCAGTAAGTGACTTGAAATGTTCCGAGTAGTGAGCACATGAGCGTTTTGACCCAACTGGGAGCATAACTGGCATAAGGTGCATTTGAATAGTATTAGTTCCCCCTCCCCCGGGTGCTGCAATTGGCCTACAAGGCGATTAAGGGGGCGTGTCTTTGGCTGGGATTGGTTGTTGGGGTCTTTTGGTACGAATAGCGCTTAAGTTCAATGAGGTCTGTAATTGGCTGAGGGCTTAAGCGCCGCCCTAGAAGGGGGCGGGGGAGTGAGGTGGAAGGGAAGTGAGGGGAATGGACCCTTTTGGTACAAGTTATGCCTTAACACCATGAGGGGGAAGTGAATGTCTGCCCCTTCTCCTGCACCCTATTCTTGTACTAGTCTATCTCTACCCTTATAGCATACCCCCTCTGTGTCATAGCCCCCTTTCCTTATGATATACCCTGCCTTAAAGCATACCCCTGTAGCCTCTCCTGCCCCCTCCCTTTCTTTATGACATACCCTTCTAGCCTATCCACTCAACGGTCACACACAACTTATATTCTCCTCGCTTCATTGTAGCTGAAAAAAATCGCACTTGTACCCTGCATTTCGTGCTAGCGATTATGTACCTTTAAAGTTATTTATTTCTATAGAATAAAATCTTCTCATAATGTAACTAATTTAGTTATCTAGAATCAGGATGTCAAATACAAAAGTTGTCTCTTATAAAGTTGATATCTTACCACTACATGGAACTCAGTCATCAATTGTCGCTGTAGTACAATTGTTGGACCTTCTGCTTCGCAACTATAAGGGCATGAGTTTGAATCCCAACAAATTCGAGAAATTTTTGATGTTACTAAATAGTGTATCAGAAACTCGAGAAAACATAGTAAATAAGAAAACGTCGTATTTCTTGAAAATGGAGTGCTAGTAGCTTAAAAAAATTTAGTTTTTTTTGGCGGAAAACGGATTGTCTGTAATTTTACGGAGGGTTCCGTTATCAAGAAAAACTGAGTGTCCGTTACTTTACGATGATTTCTGGCTAATCTTTTGCCTGTACTTTTCCGTGTGTCCACAGCATTACACTTAATCATTTTCCACTATTGCAAATTTCTATCAAATCTGCTGTAAATTCTTGGGAAATGTGAAATGCACATTGTGTATCACTAACTCCAACATATTTATGACAAGTCGCGGATATATACGAATTGGCTGGTAAGAAAGAAAAAACAACCAGGACTTTGAAAGTGTCCATTTTTCCGGGAATAGCCTACATTAATAATAAAATCTACAATACATATGTAATTTATACATCTAACTTCGTATACGGTACCGAGTGTGTTTATTCGTGGTCATCCATACGGTATATTGGAATTCGGGGGTTCGATCAAGGTTTGATGCACTAACATTAGTTCTTAAGTTTTTTCTACCTTCTTACAGAAACAATTCTGTACAATAAAAACATGTTATTTACAACAGCAAAAAATTAAAGGTTTTTAGCTAGCTGTAGGAAAATTTTACTTTACAGCGATGAAAAATTTGAAGAACTAATGTTTGGTGTTACATTTTTCTTGAAGAAGTTTCCTTTAAAAAACAAAATTTCTTTGTACAAAGTTAATAATTTTTAAACCTAAATCTATGTGTTGAAAATACCACAACTAACTTCGCCAAAAATATTTCTAATATTCGTATCAGTAACACACATTTTGTTACAATTTTTATAAACATTGATAAAAAAATTTCTTTACGTTAAAGTACTTCAGAGAAGCTCATTTTTAAACAAAATTTTTCTTTGCAGTTAAAAGTTTTACTGTGGCAAAGATGAATGTGTTTTCATAGTGTGATGCATTTACTTGAATTTTTCCGATTTCTCTTCAATTGTCTTTAGATTTCTGAATAACGAAGAAAAATAATCATCATGTTTAGAGGCGCGGACTTATCGCGGGTTCAACGTACACCCAGCTGGACTCCACAGTCCTATGTACACTATGTCCTCATATACTTGTAAATTGGCTGCTGCTCCAGTAAGTGGTAGGTACCGGTGATTTTCCCGAAAAGATTCTTGCCCCAACTTGTTTAGGGTTGTTCAAGTGGGGAAAAAATCATAATTTTATATTTGCATAAAACTGTATTAATTTTGTAGAGGTTACTTGGTAGTGTATTATCCTCTTAAAAAAAATTAGCTCAACCATTTTTCCCATGATGACATTTTAAAGTCAAAATTTGCATGATTTTAGTTCATACACCCCCGAAAACTAATTAACGTAATGAACCGAAATAATTCACAGTGAAATTACATGTCACTGGCTAGGAAATTAAGTATATAAATACCCATTCAAACGATGTTTTGTATTTTTAAAAATTTTCTGAAATTTAACATTTTTGCTGCTTATAGGAATTTTTTTTAAATGCAAAAATATTTTGTATTGGATATTTATATATGTAAAGCCCTAGTCGGTTACATGTACTTTCACTGTGCATTTTTCGTTCCAATATGTTGATTGGTTTTCAGGGGGTGTATAAACTAAAAAAAAAAACATACAAATTTTGACTTTGAAATGCCACTATGGGAAAACTGGTTGAGTTAAAATTTTCCTGTAAGAGGCAAATATACTCCAAAGTAACTCTACAAAACTAACACTGTTTTATACAAATATAGAATTATGATTTTCCCCCTCTCGAACACTCTTAAATGGCTAATGTGTAGGACCACGAACTTTTCGCGAAAATAATTTCACCCAAGTTTGTTTCAGTGTCATATATGCACAACTACAGCTCTGCTTCATAGTCTGTGATTGAATGTTTTAGCTCTCTCTTTTATCTTGGCCTTCTATTTAAGCCAGTGATATTTGGTGAAAAGTATTCTGCAACAGTTATTTCCAATGCATTACGTGAACATCTTGTTATGATATTGCCTGGCAGGCCGGACAGCGAGAGAAGTTCGAGTGGCAATTAGGCCAGCGTGGGGAAACCACAGAAGACAGCAACTCAACTCATCCCCCTCGTAGTGACGTAATATTGAAGACAAGCACGCCGACATATGGCACTGTTACCAAGTAAGCCAGGTCTGTCGTCCGACAGCACTAATCATATCAACAGCAGTCCAGTTCTCCGCCTGGGCTCGTGGGTCCAGTCCCGGCCGGTGCGTGCTCGTTCGTCGATGCCGTCTCCTCATCAATCCAGCTTCGGTAAGGTTGTCAGATCTAATTATGTGGCAGCAACCCTCAACTTAATATAAACATACTTTAATAGTCAGTAACATTGCGCTCCCCTCCTAATTTAATAGAACACATTGTAACCTAGTTTGTATTCAGAGTACCTGCTATTGTAGTACAGTAAATGCCTGTTTAACCGTAACTGTCTTAGTCATTTAGCCCTAAATAGTATCTAAATGAACCCAGAGTGTAGCTACCATCTGAGCGAAACCCCTCAATTAGCATAAGTTTCTACAAAAATAAAAACTACTTAAAATAATCATTTTGTAACAATCTGTTTCTCTGCTCCACGGTCAATGATCGAAAGTTACTAAATTTCGGCGTCTCGGAGTCCTACTCGCAAACCACAGACGTGTGTGTGGTGTCGCGGTAACATTGTTCTGGTTGGTTCACTCAAATGAGCCACGCCTCTGCCCTATTATATTCTGCCAATAGCTACGAATTAGAACTTCTAGGCACTGGAACAAAACTTTGGGCAAAATTCATTTCGCGAAATTTTCATGGCTCTACTTAGGGTCTATGTTCACACTTTAAGCTCTGCTTCGTGGTCGATGATTTGATGATTTTAAACTTCAGCATCTTGGAGTTCTACACTGTTAAAAATTTCCGTAAATTCACAGAAATATTTACAGAAAAGTACTGTAATTTTACGGAAGTGGCTTCCATAACATCTTGTTTACGGAAATTTGTCCGTATTGCCAGTTTACGGATGTTTGACGTAACTTTCCATAAATTCATGGAAATATGGTTCTACAATTATAAAGCGTATTTTATTGTGTTTCTTTAAAAAAACTGGTATTAATAATCACTATGAATCCTGGATGTCAAATACAAAAGTTCTCATTTAAAGTTGATATCTTACCACTGCATGGAACTCATTTACTTGTAAATTGTCACTGTGGTTCAATGGTAGCCAACACCCCGTGGCTCAGTTGGTTGAGCGGCCGACTTTGGTGCGAGGGGTTCTGGGTTCGATTTCCAGGTCTGGCTGGGTGTTAATTTGTGTTTGTCCAGATGGTCTCAAAAATTGTCTCGATACAAATTGTCTCTAACAAGTCACTGGGGTTACTCCAATAAAGTCACATTAAAGGGGGGAATGTTTGGTGCAGTGATGATACGGAAGCTTCCGCCTCACCACTGCACCAAACATAAAAAAAAATTAGAGCTTCTGCCTGGCAATCAAAAGGGCGTGAGTTCGAATCCCAGTGCCACCGAAACATTTGTCAGGTTTCTAAATAGTGCATCAGAATCTCGATAACACATAGCTAATAAGAAAAAGTACTATTTCTGGAAAATGGAGTGCTAGTAGATTAAAGAAATTTATATTTTTTTGCAGAAAACGGATTGTCCGTTACTTTACGGAGGGTTACGTTATAAAAAAAACTGGGTGTCCGTTACTTTACGAAGATTTCTGGATAATTTTTTGCCAGTACTTTTCTGTAATTTCACGGAAATTTTTCCAACAGTGAACCCGCTGATCACAGACGTGTGGTGTCGTAATAATCTTTGTTCTCATTGGCGCAGTCAAATATGTGACGTGTTTACGTAAATACGCGCTGCCAATAACCGCGAAGTAGAGCTGCACGTTAGGCACTGGGCAAAAATATTTTCCCGCAAATCATCAGTCCTTAGTGAGTGGCAATTGCACGTGTTGTAATTCTGAATTGACCTTCTAAGTCAGTGAGATTGTTCATGTAACTCTTATTTGGGCCCACAGCCTTTAAGGATCTTCAAGTACGATAAAGTCATAATTTTATATTTATATGAAGTAGTGTTAGTTTTGTAGAAGATACTTGTGAGTGCTGTTTACTCTTACGAAACAATGCTAGCTGGCGTAGTTTTCTCATAACTGTGCGTCAGAGTCAACATTTGCATGTTCTGCTGCCGTGCAAATAGTGAAAAACCAATTGACTTACGTACGTGAAATAATTCACAATAAAATAATATATTATGGGCCACGTAATAAAACATCTGAAATAATCCCGTGAACTGTTTCTGTGTTTAAAAATAAATTACCGAATTTGCAACTTTTTTATCTGTACTATTGGGATTTTTTTTAATTAAAAATATAACGTTGAGGGTATTTTTTTAAATGTTTTATTGCTTAGCTCATGGGACGTAAGTTCACAGAAAATTATTTTGTTTAAGTAAGTCAGTTGGTTTTCACTATCTACGTTGCAGCGTAACAAGAAACCACCCCTTTGACACACCGTTATGAGAAAACTATATGAGAGCTAAAATTGTTTCCTAAGGGTAAAATATACTCACAAGTACCATCTACAAAACTAATAATATTTCATAAAAATATAAAGTTATGGATTTATAGCACTTGAACACCCTTAAGTGAATCAACTGAAATCTAAACGTAAAAGTAATGACCGTGTACCGGAGTTTGAAAACTAACGTCTTCTCAAACGAATCGGCGAAATTCCCGCGTCTCCAAACACGATTTATTACGCGGCCGCTTGCTTGATGTAGCTGTCCCTCTTAGTGTTCTCCGCCACTGAAGCATTAATTAAACTCGAATGAGCTTCGCACGAATAATTCAGGTCGGTTAACCAAATCCCGCCCGCTCTGCTGACGCCACCGCACGTCACGGGCGAATGCATTAATTAAGCTCGGCGCTGGAATCTCAGTTCTCGCGAGATACGCACACACTGCGAGCGAGCCAGTGCTGTGTGCCCTGCAAGTAAAAAATTCTTGCTGGGATTTTTTGCACGTTCATGTAAAACATATTTTTCAGGGAGTCTAGTGATGTGAACATTATTTTATTATTTCATAGTTAGCACACTAAATAATAATAAAATAAATTATGGGAACACATTTACTAATATGTTTTGGATTTATACGTTTTTATTAAATTTCAAAATGTGTTAAAATGAATGAACAATAGTGTAGAATTGATAATCAAATGTTACAAAAAAATTTATTAAATTTGATAACTGCTATATATAAAACACAAATAGACTCGTGCCATGTTGGTATTGACATGGTAGTGTTACTCATTCGTCGGTTATTTCATTAAGTACAACTTGACTTACATCCGTGAAATAAGTAATGCTTGAAGAATAAAGGCGGATTCACAACCACACTTAACGTACGTAACGAACACACGCACTTACGTTAAGTATTAGAGATTGGATTCACAACAATATTTAATCTAAACATGCGCGGAAATTGTTTATGTAAATTCAAAATGTCGGTAATAGATGATAGTTCTTTATTTTTATTTATCGAAGTGAATTAAATAGTTTATGTCCACAAGATAAATGATTCCTCAATACAAATTAATATTTAGTTGAGTCTTACGCTTGCACATGCTGCGTTCACAACCACCACTTAGCGTATGTACGAAGTAGAAAGTTGATCAACTAAATACGTACGTACGCACGCTACCAGAGGATGTCAATGCTATCATGCACACTCGGTGCTTCTGCTTTTACACGTACGCGCGTACGCTACGTTGTGGTTGTGAATACAACTTAAGCGTTTTTGCCAAACAGGCTTTTGACTGTGAA
>PNEQ01092202.1:17808-36652 GCA_003012365.1 Medauroidea extradentata
CCACCCCCAGCGCTGAAGACCACGATTTTAAGCGCTGACCAAAATCTCTCACTTACTCAGAGTACCGACGTATGGAAGTGAGTTATTCTTACACACGTCTCGTTATTCCCTCATGGGTAGAGATGGTGAAATTTCCTATGCATACTCAAGCCCTGTTTATTCGTTCATTGTTTGCTGTTCCACATGCTAGTGTACAAATGGTCGGGACTTGAGTATGCATAGGATATTTGATTCTAACGTGCAGGTAGTTGAATTCGCGAAATGTACACGGTCTCTACTGATGGGTTATGCACGCTTGAAACTGTCACGTTAGATACTCGCCTACCCAAACCGTCGTTCCGCGCGCAGAGCTACGGACGACAGACGTTTAAATGAAAACTACACAACCTCCGTGAGTGATGTATGCTTAGAAATAATATTATACGAATGCTCGATGTCATCCGGTAAGAATAAAAAGTTTATCTTCCTGCGGCCGGACGTAGCAAGAAATTGGTGTTTTTGCGGTAATTTTTAGGTTTGAAGATCTTGGTGTATAATATTAAAACATATATAATGATAGGGGCCCACTGAATGTCTAACAGAGGCGAGTTGTCGGCGCCAGCTCAGTGACTTGTATCTAGAGGAGGCCGCGGTGGCCGAGAGGTCAGACATCTCGCTTCCCACCAAGGCGATCCGGGTTCGAATCCCGGCGGGGTCGGGCTCGGATTTTCGCATGTGGGAATCGTACCGGACGAGGCCGCTGGTCGGCGGGTTTTCTCGGGGGTCTTCCGTTTCCCCCGCCCATTTATTCCGGCGCTGCTCCATACTCATATCATGCCGCCCCTCACCAGCGTTAAAGACCTCGATGTTAAGCGCTGACAAAAATCTTTCACTCACTCATTGTATCTAGAGGCTAGGAGGAGACGTTGTAGGCATAGACCCTACTGCGTTGCAATATTCTTGGACTCGAACATTCAACATGCGTCCACCCAGGCTGCCGCCAATAGTAAACGCGGAATATTTTCGTAAAATAACATTTCCTCAAAGACGCTGTAACGCATTTAAAGTACGTGGTAAACGGCCATTTTAAGAGTGCGTTGTATATAATTCAGCATTAAAAGCACCCGTTTAGAATTATAGGTTTCTCGAAGTCAACTTGCAGAAAAAAAACAGCAATCCTAGACAATAGTTTTTGCCAAGTTTCTGAGTAAAATTTTTTCTCTATTAACGTATATCTGAAGAACATTCACTGACGCCCAAATATTGTACATTTAATTGCGGCGCAACAGAGCATGCTTGACAAATGCATCATTCTAGATAAATGTTTGCTCAAAGTCGGCAAATATCATTATCAAGGATTGCTGTTTTACAGTTTTTCCATATTGATTTTCAAAAAGCGTAGATCTCAATTGAATAATTCAGTGCTAATTTATCTACCACGCACGTGGTTACTTATTACTACGGACCTGCAAACTTCGCCTTATTATTTGTTAACAGACTAGACTTAGCAGTCCTATACATACACGATTACAGTATGAGTAGAGATGATGTATTATCGCTATGTATTATTACTGTTTGCTAGGTTTCAATGTACAGTACGTTCAGCTTATCAAAAGCTCACTGGCTTTTTCCTCTATGAAGAGCTGTTACGCTATTTGACTCAGCCAATAGGAATTCCACTATTGTAATATTTGATGCCTGTTATTGGTCTGCAGGCAGCTGCGGAGTGTCAGACGTGTAACGCTCAATCACTAGGGTTATGGTAGGGCTTCGGCACAGAATATTTAGGAATACAGAAGTGAAATAGCCGGCAAGACAGCGAACTCAGTCACACACGCCAGCAAAATGGCTTCCCTGGCCAACAACATGGCGGAGACGCCTACCGCCAATCAGCGTAAGGTGGCTGCCCTGCTAGCCGGCAGCCAGGCCAATAGGAAACACGCAGTAACATGCAGGAGCCAAACATACACGGGGCTAGCATCAACAGCCTTGGGCAACCAATAAGCGGTGAAGTTCGCCCTTATCAAACGAGCCGACACGTCATTTCATGTCTGTATTACTATTTAGTCTGTGGCTTCGGTATACACGGGATAATGGATTCTGGCAGGTTGGTCGTTGAACTCGCGAGATATTCCTAGCCCTACCTATAACTTTTGAAATATTCTATTCGCCAACATTCTTATGCCTAAAGAGAACCGCAAAACATCAATGTTCGCCATTTTCAACAGAGAGAAAATAAACTCCAAAGATTAATGGAGGTCCTGGGAAGCGTATACACACGTGTAACGGTCTTTGATAGCTGTTCTTAAACAGACATAACGCACGTTCAGTATTTTTGAATAAACTTATTTGAGCCGGAGCTCCGCGCACCTACGGAGGGCTGGGCAGGCCACTACCTTAAGATATGTTATGAATAGAGACATGCAAAATTCGTATTATTTTCTGACAGCTGACTAGACTCCAAGTGACTACAGGCTTGTTCGACGTCTCCCGCTGGCCGATTTTGTCGTGACTTGCAGCGAAGAATGCTCACCGGTAGAGAGGCCAGTCTTTGTAATGACTAGAGACACTGGAAAATCGCGAAAATATTTAACATAGTCTCCAATAAACTGTAGTATTTCGTTCGTGACACGTGTGAACAATTTTCTGGCAAATCACACACGTTCTGTGTTAAAACTGTTCAGTTCTAATAGGGTGTGTTGAAGAGGGACACAGTGCTACATATGAACTATATCCAATATAGGTGCAAAACATTCAGTGTTATACATATAGCATGTTGGAGCCTAGCAAACAATCAACTTTTCCCGCGATTTACCAGTATCTCTAGTAATGACGTAGCACACATAAACGACAGCACATAAAAGTTTGTGGCCAATTGAATCGCAGGTCATACTCTGTTCAGCATAGGAAAGTGAAGTTTAGTCTGCTACCAAATGATAACGTGAATATTGCATGTCCCTAGTTATGAATAATAACTGATCTTAAGTGAGGGAGTGAGAGATTTTGGTCAGTGCTTAACATCGAGGTCTTTAGAGCTGGTGAGGGGTGATATGGCGTGAGTATGGAGCAGAGAACTGATCTTCAGGTAGTAACTTTTCATAACTAGAGATGAGGATTTATCGCGGGAAAACTTGACAGTTTGCTGGGTTTCAAAGTACATTCAACTTATCAAAACATTACTAACTTTCATTTGTATGTGGATCTGTTACCCTATCTGACTGGGCCAATAATAATCCCTGTGTTCTAATATTTAATGTTATTGGTCTGCAGGCAGCTACGTTGTTTCAGACGTGTAACACCCAGTCTAACATGTTGCAAAAACTATAGCGGGTTCAAGAGTATGTTGTACAAAATTTTTCGGTATATTCCATCATCTCTAATCATAACTTATGATGAACATTTAACCAGTTGAAAGTACGGTCAGTTGATATTGCTGCATTTCTGTCATTTTGCTGAAATGTTTCCATGCGTTGTTTTATTCCGAACGTTTTTATAATTTCAGTGAGCGTATGAAACGCAAGAAGAAGGGAATTCCTTGGATCGTATTGGTTAGTACGTCGAGTTTAAAGATAGTCAGCTGTATCTCCACACATTCTCTGGCTTCTGTTATTCTGGTGACGGCCTTGAAGTGACTGTTCCGACGAGGGAGGGTGCTCGTAATAACTTCGTTGCTTATGGTAATCTCCGAGATGTCGGTATACACCTCCCATTTTAAAACTCTCTCTACCCAGCAGTCACCTGGCGGGAGGAAGTCGCCACTTAGGGTCATTGGTCAAATCGGGGAAGGGTTCGACGCAGGTGCGCCCTTCTCCCTCGCTGAACTAATCGCCGTGGCCAGGCCATAGACTGAAGACAGCAAGTGGGGATGGGGAATGCATCCCCCCCCCCTCGACCGTCGAACTCGAGGGCAGACCATCAGCCGAATGCGCTGTCGAAAGCAACTAAATTGCTTCGTAAATTGCTTCGTCTATCACGCCCTTTGAGCCGGGCGCGCTTCCAACCTCCCCGCTTTTCTGCCCGTCTTTTCAGTCGTCAACCCTAACAACCCTGACGCCGGCGCGGAGGGAGGGGTAGCTCGCCAGTCCGCACTCTAAAACACACCCCCTCTCGGTCCAGCACTTTTAAATTACTACCCTTCTGCTCTCTCTTTTCCAGCAAACTTCATTTCTACCCCCGGCCAGCTCTTTCTCTCTCGTTTTTTTCTGGTCCCCTTCTCGTCGGAGGGCGGGCGGTGACCGGTTCCCGCGAGCTCCGCTTTATTTTACGACCATTATTACTTCTCCCTGGATTTCTCGCACCTGAGTCGCGCGGTGATTTGCCGCAGTTTCGACACGTGCTCGGGAAAGGCACGTCATACCCACTTCCCGCGACGCTGTAACTTCCGTCCTAAGTTTACTTCCGCCCCTCCTTCTCGCCCGATTCTCACTCTTCCTTTACTCCTACCCACCCCCTTTTTTTTTTAGAGCGACGAGATTTATTGGCCGTAAAGCAGAGAAGCATTAAAGTGACAGTAAACGTCGGCAGACGTAAATGCCGCTCGGGTCTTTGGACCCGATTCCATACGGATGCCATTAAGACAGGAAATATATTCCGCCTCTTTTAACAGCTCGTGGTATATGTGTTTAAATTTACTTCATACGAATCAGAAATTTTAGTGGAAAATAAATTATTGTGAACAATTAACTGCCATTGCAAAGACCACGTAAATTTTTAAAATTCTTACTCAAAGTTTAGCATTAAACATTTACGCTACAGTTATTTCTTTTTGTTTCATTGGTTTAGGTAAACGCGCTAAAATTATACACACAAAATTAAAATTTGCAATGCAAGTATGCATGTATGCACTCACTTATTATATATATATATATATATATATATATATATATATATATATATATATATATATATATATACACATTCGTATTCATTCATTTTTTAGTAACTTGATACTAATTTTTTTTGTCTTATTTGACCTACGTAGAGTTTCGTTTCTAGAGTCAAGTTGCACATGTAGACATATGAATATAAATAAATGTAAAAAAATGTATCGAGCCAACGACGTGAAACTTTTCAGCCAAACTGTGTGTTGACACGTAGTGCAATGAAGGCTTGCAGCGTGGACCGCTCAGAACCATGCCCAGATTATTGCTACGACTACCCGTGACAAATGTGTCTCTCGTCACCTACGATGCGTCGCGCGATGCAGCGGCAGGTTAACGGCGAGGTGCTCAACACTAATTGGCCGCCGAACTTGTTCCGCTCTCAGCCAATGACGTGATCGCGACAGGCGCGTGGAACACATTAAAACAGCTCGGCGAGTGACACGTGACCTCGTAACCTGGAAGCGCGGACAGTTTAAAAGCCAAGTTTTGATGCAGGTGGCTGTCGAAAGCCTCACCGTCATGTATCCGCGAGTGTATGTGGCGTGCGATAAAAAGTTTACGAATGCATGACTTTCGCTTATTCGTGGTTATTGACAGCTTGTACTTGTGTGGATGTGTCTCTTATTTGACTGAGCCAATCAGAATGAGTTTACTGAGACACGACACGTCTGTCATTTGCCCGTAGAACTACTTCATTCTGGGACAGATGTGAACGTGAAGCTTTGAAACTATAGTTGCAAAATTCTTTTCACCCAAAGTCAATGGCTCGACTTATAGCTGAAAAATAATATGTTTTAATTTTTCCCTCATTACAATAATTAAATAGTTTTAAGTACTTGCTGAGCAAATATTTACATTTTTGTAAGAAAAATAATAGCTTTGATACTATCTCACTCTAATTTAAACTGACGTATTATTTTGAAATACTATTCTGAAAAAATTTCGTATAGTTTACTCGTTGATAGTATTATTTAGCCCCTTGTAACTTACAGTGGAGATCAGACAGCGGTAAGAGTTTGAATGTTAGTTGTTTCCTAAACATACATTCCACGTGAGCATCTGTGATCGTGTAGTTCTTCAGTCTGTTTTTTATACTGATATGGCAAACAATATTGTAACATTGTTGTATAGAAGATTTTCATGCATATAAATTGTTTTCCTTTGCTCCCAATATTTTCCATAAGTCAATTTGATATAATTTCCTGGCTATAACAGTACAGTATCTTTCATTTCCGTTTTATAACATATATTTTTTATAAGGTAACAACCATATTTTTTATAACGGCTCTTGTTAAAATGGCATTTGAGATTAAATAACATAGCAGTAACCTTACGACAGCTTTTCAAAACATTTTACGTTACGTAGAGAATCATAGGTGAACATTATAATGATTTTAGAGATTTTGATTCTTAAGATGATGATCATAAATCTCTAGAAGACAAGTTGGAATATCACTCTTATGCATACTTACACAAGGTATATTACATTTACCTGTTTATTTATGTAATGCTTACGTGTCTGAAAACACACAAACTGCACACAAATTTAACATGCATTACACACTTATTGACTAGCTAGGAATTTGGAAGTTCCTTTCGTAAAATAATTGATTCCTGCTAATAAAATTGTCCTGCATATATCATTCCTAGCAGTCCCCCGCGGCTTTGCTCGCGAGCATTATTCATAACTGATAATATTTGCATTAGTTGAAAAACCTCTACATACACCAGATTGGTACTTCTGTCATCAAGTGTTAGAATACAAACCTGCAAGTTGAGCTAACTCTGCAGTAGAATAAGTAGCTATAACTGTCCACGCGAAAAGCAGTCTTAAGTTTGTCCCTGTCACTAACAGCGACTTCACCTGGGCCTTATTTATAGCACTGCAAAGTTGACGTTGTGGGGTAGTTATAGACTCTAAAATGTAAGAGGTTAATCGAATGAAAAAAGTCTGATTCACCCGGTGCGTAACCATTGGTGACGACGACCTCTATTACATATTTTCAAGATATTCACTTAAAGTTTAATGGCATTAGAACTTTTTGGTGGGAAAAGGTTTCGCAGAAACGTATTTGGTCCCCCAACCTTGTGATTACTGAGGTAATATATTATGTGAGCTGACGTTGTCGAGGGACCTAAGTGGAAAGTGAGCTGCATAATACATTTTGCCCCTTTTAAACAACTACATGCAAATTGCACTAATTTGATCTGCTTTGCAGTTTTTGTGTGTCAGAATTGAACGTTCGCACGCAGCTTTTAACGGAATTCGAGTCCAGAACCTCCCGGAATGTAGACCTAAGCTACAAACAACTGCGTCACGTAACGTCGAAATAATTCATTAAAAACTAATTTAACTTAAAAAATAAAATATTCATGTCCTGGGCACACAGACATTGCACATTACCACGTCTCGTATTGTTTTTGCAGCGTGAACTCTTGTATAATTTATTTCTCGCTGGTCGTAGGCCTACTTGCTTTTCGGATCATCTGCCTTATAAGTTTACAAACTTAGTTTTATTCTTAACAATCAAGATACAGTATATCTTAAAGTAAAAAAAAACTTACATATAATTTTTTAAATACTTAAGTAAGCAACACACTGACGCGAATACCACCTCAGTATCTCTACTGGTCAGTGATGTAATGGGTTGATGGAAAACAAATTTTGCGCTATTTCACCCTTTTGGGGGTCGAATTTCGAAATACTTTAATTTCACATCCTAGACATTTGTATAAGTATCCAGTTGAAGTGCAAATCATGACGGTAGCCCGTTCAGTCGAATCAAAATCGATCATATATTAAAATACACACATGACCCTGCACGGTACTGAGAGTTTGAATTTCGAAAAATCTGAAAACTATTTTGCGATTATTTTTGTAATCATCATTCTAAAACAAAAATTAACTGTATATCTCGACGGGTTCGATAGATATCGAGGATTTATCTTAAATACATTACAGGTTTTTTCACCACATACGAGACAGGAATTCTAAAAACACTTAAATCACATTTTAGATTACATTACTGGTGTCTCTTGAACGTGAAAAACACGACGATATCCCGCTGGGTTCAAGATATATCGACGATTAATTGAATACACTTTTCACCACTTTTCACCCCATTTCACCTCCTTAGGTGGCGAATTTCGAAAATTCGTGAAATTGCTTTTCAGGTATTTGAGTAATCATCAATCTTAAACAAAAATCACGTCGATATATAAAAATCAATGGAATCGATAGCTATATACCGATTGTGAATCGAAAACGTAATTTATCCTTTTTTAAACCTCTTTAGTGCCGAATTCGGACATGTTTTATTGGTACGTGGGATTTACAAAATCATCAATTTAAAGTAAAGAGCACTTTGATATCTCGATTGGTCCTATAGATATGGAGGGATAATCGAAAACACAATTCACGTATTTTCACCTCCTTAATTAAAGAATTTCGAAACGTCTTGGAGTTATGTCATAGACATTTGTATACGTAACCAATTTAAGTAAAAATTACCACGATAGCCAATTGTGTTTCAAAGATATAGACGATTCATAAAAAAACACATTTGCCCTTTTTTACTGCTTACGGGTCGAATTTCAAAAAAATCCTAAAACTTCTTTTTGGGTATTTACGAAAGCAACATTTTGAAGTGAATACCAACGCTTCATCACGAAGGATTCGGAAACACATTTAAAGTCTTATGTTGAATTTCGAAAAATTCTAAAATTGGCTAATATGCATTTTATGAGTGTCCTATTAAAGTAAAAATCTCGACGATAAACCGTCGGGTTCGAGCTCTATCGATGTTCTTTCGGAAATACATTTCACCCTTTTTCACCCCCTTAATTATTGAATTTCGAAAAATCCATTCTTAGTGGGTGCCTACGGGGCAAGGGGAAGCTTCCCTCAAAATTTCATGGTTCTATGTCCAGCGGTTTGGGCTGTGCGTTGACGAGTGAGTGAGTGAGTGTGTCAGGACACTTCATTTTATATATTAAGATTTTACCAGGTCCCGTGAAATAAGAGGGTTCTATCACTCGCCTACTTGCTTAATTTGTCAGAATTTTACTGCATCTGTAACTTTCCATAAAACTGCCATAAAAAACTGAATGACCATTGCAGTGGAACAGAGGTGAACTAGAAGAGCGTGGGTGATATTTCTGGGATAGGAAAGCGTAGAGTAGGGTGTAGGAGAGAGAGCGAGAGAGATAAAGACAAAGAAAGAGATAATTTGAAATCATATTTGAACTGTTTTTTATTGTGGGGAAAGTAAGCGGGAATGTAGTCAGAGGGTTGACTTAGCCTGTCCGCCCCTGATCCCTGTTTGAATACTTACGTGCAATCGGACTGTCTACTGACAAATTATTGATGCGAGAGTGGACGTTTCTGAAACACACACCTGTTGCGCATTTTCTGTTGTAAGGCAAAGATAATTTATGATTCGTCTTTCTGACAGTTTAGTTTCATAAATGGTAAGCAAGGGACACTCTGATACTAAAAATATAGTGATAAGATTATCGTTCTGATTATCTGTTCATAATGCTCTACAGTTGTCTACGAAAGAGAAATTACCTTGCGTAGACCAAGTTCAGGTGTAATCTTTACAAAGACTTATTGTACTGACATTTTGTTTACGACTTAAAAAATACAGTATACCGCATTTCCCTAGTTCCGTTAGTTTTTATTGTCGCGAAGACAATTCTGGGTCGAGTGAGAAATGTTAGAAAATAAATATTCGACGCCTGCTGTAGTAATAATATTAGGAAGGTTGCATGACAGAAGAAGTTCCTCGCACTTAGCGGCAACGTGTAAACTTAGTCCATATTTAATTGAAGCATTTCCCAGCTATTGCCAACCGAGCGAGCTGGCACAACGGTAACTTACATTCTTGAAGACCCGGGCTCGATTGCCGACTAAAGCCATCATTATTACGGTTTTCCACGGGGTTTCCTTGAAACCGTCCCCGGTGAGTGCCGGGATAGTACCTTAAGGATGCTCTCAGAATAGACTTCACTGCCCTACATATTTGAGTAGGGGCTGCATTTAGCGCGGTGGATACAACACTTGCCTCCCTCCAAGGTAACCCGGGTTCAACTCCCGTTCATTCCGCCGCTGCTCCATACTCATATCATGTCACCCCCTCACCTGCGCTAAAGACCTACTGTCGATTGTTGAGTGGTGACTAAAATATCTTCCCTTCATACTTGAGTACGATATGTAGAGACGCTGTAAAATCGCGAAAATATTTAACATAGTCTCCAATAAACTGTAGTATCTCAATGGTGATACGTGTGAACAGTTTTCTGGCAAATCACACACGTTCTGTGTTAAAATTGTACAGTTATAATTGGGTCTGTTGTAGAGGGACACAGTGCTTCTTATAAACGATAGCCAATATAGATGCAAAACCTTCAGTGTTATACATAGCATGTTGGAGCCTAGCAGACCCTCAACGTTTCTCGCGATTTACCAGAGTCTCTAACGATATGTGATTCCATTGACCACAATCCGCTATAATTAGGGACAGGAAAATTTCGCGAGTTCAATGACCCGTAGGCTAGAATCCACTATCCTATACATACTCAAGCCCCGACCAATAGTCAACTAGCTGCTACTCAGTGGAACAACAGACAATGAACGACTTTTTTTTTTACCAAACTATTTAACGCACATTATATTCGTATATCTACGAAGAGAACACACACTTCAAACTACGTCGGTATAGTTTTAAAAATTCGGCCCGTTTATTGGAAACTTTACTTTCAGGCCCCTCAAAATGACAAAAAATTGGCTTTTCCAGACTGCCGGACGTAGCTGGTAAAATAACAACCGAACTCGAAAAACTCAAAAATTGAAACAGGCGCTAGAATTTGAACTATGTTAACCACAAATAAAATAATGTGGTCACCGATTAGAAGTCCCATAAAGAAAAGAATAATAGTAAAGTACTGCACGCGAGCTGAGTAGGTTGCGTGGAGAAGCTACAATGCATTACATACGTCGACACGGAAACAGGGAAGGCGACAAGCCGAACATGACACGTCCGTTAAACTGTGTAGGCGCGGAGGACTAAACTAGCGCGTATTGTTCAGGGATGTTAGATGGTAACTTCAAAATCCTGGTACTAACACTATAAAAAAGTTGGAACTTTCAACGGAAACCTGGTACAGGTAAAAAAAAAAAAAAAAAAAAAAAAAATTGCGAGTGCTTACAGGCATGAAAAAGACGACGTTCTAAAACAAGTCTTAAATATTTTAAGAGAAAAGTTTAAATAATGCTCTTAGTTAACAGAAAATCAGAAGTTCACATCCACCACAGATGTACACGCCCAACAGGCAACAGTTAGCAATAACCTTCAATAACTATATGCACAGATTCATGCTCACAGTTCAGAAGTTGTGCTGTGCCAAAAAATATATTTTTTGTGTAGAAAGGTTTTGCTGAAAATGCTGTTTAATGATGCATTTTAATACAATTTGCAAAATTCTGAAATCCTGGTACTTTCGTGTACCAGGATCAAAGTATCCTGGTACATGGTACAGCACCCTGAAAACTGGTACGTGTATCAGGATCCTGGTACGTCTAACACCCTTGGTAGTGTTCTCGTATAAACTGTTATTCAACTGAACTTAAAGCAACGACCCTGTTATTTTATTTGTGAAAAGTACGTGGTAAAGTCCAATACAGGTTTTCATGATTTGTTTTTCCGATTACGGTTAATATTTTCTCAGCTATAGCAACGTGAAAAAGTAACTTTCAAAAATTTGAAGAGCTTGGAAAAAATGTTTTTAATAAGCGGACGGCATGTTTAAAATCATAGGGATACAGTTTCAGGTGTGTCTTCTATTCATAGATGAACGAAATACAAACACTTTTAATAGTTACGCAAGAAATAATACTTTCCATACCACGCTACATCTCGTCTCGCGCGCCAGGTCAACTAACGATCATCGGTGTATTTTCATTCGCCTTCTCCCGTTGGTCGACGAGCCGTGGCCTGCCGCGGAGACTGCTTCTATCTAATAATTAAAAGTCCCGAAGTAGATTGACCAACGACCCGTAAAGCGGTCCCACACGTAACTGACATATTATCGTTAGCGACAGGAACAGTTCGCGAATTCAAATACCTGCAGGCTAAAATCCATTACACTATGCATCGTCAAGCCCCATCTATTCGTTATGCTCCAGAGGAAAAAAAATCATAACTTTATATTTGTGTGAAACAATGTCAGTTTTGTAGACGTCACGTGGGAGTACGTTATCCTCTTACAAAGAAAATACCTCAGCCAGTTTTCCCACAATGGCATTTCAAAGTCAATGTTTGCAAGTTTTTAGTTAATACACCCCCTCCAAAACCAATCAACACAATTAAACGAAATAAATAACAGTAAAAGTTCATGTCACTAGCTAGAGCTTTTAGTACATAAAAATCCATTCAAACAACGTTTCGTATTTTTAAAGAAATTTTGAATTTTTGGTACATTTAATATTTTTTTAACACAAAAATATTTTGTATCGGGTTTTTATATACATAAAGCCCTAACCCGTTCACTGTGAATTATTTAGTTTCATTATGTTGATTGGGGGGCGTATAAACTAAAAACATGCACATTTTGACTTTGAAATGCTATTATGGGAAACTGGCTGAGCTAAATTTTTTTGTAAGAGGATAATGTACTGTCAAGTAACATCTACAAAACTAAAACTGTTCCATACAAATATAAAATTATGATTTTTTTCCCTTTTGGAACGTCCCTAACGGGTGGTCCTCCCGACCTGCGATTCAAACGCGTTGCAGCGAGTTAAAAATGCCGTCCTCTTATTAAAGCTCTTCAAAATTTTTAAAAGTTGCTTTTTCACGTAGCTATAGCTGAGAAAATATTAACCGTAATCGGGAAACTAAATCATGAAACATTATATATGGTATTTTCAGCTTGTATATACTTGTTTCGCCGTTAACAAACATACATATATACGGTTGACACTACCTAACCCCTTTCTCTGTGTAATAGCGGGATAGTTTTCCCTGATGTGTGTTCGCTTATCCCTGGAAGTCACGGGACCTGACCACACTTCGGCCCATCCACCCGGGGACTTAAGTGGTACGGGACTTTAATCCAGGGGCCACATTTGTAAATACTACTTCCTTGGTGCAGTACAGGCCTAACACGCGTCTCCCACGTGGTATGCACCGTTACGAACTAGTGCGAGATTTTGAGCTTGCTTTCTATCCACTCCTAGTTCTTGACCACGACTTCGTTGAGTTGTGCAAACGTTCTGTCTGAGTAATTCAGATTATCTCAAGTAACTTGGAAAGATAAGTTTTTGTATTCTCATTATAAATTCAAAAACTATTTTTCAAAAAAAAAAAAAAAAAAAAAAAAAAAAAAAAAAAAATTTTAAAAAAAAAAAAAAAAAAAAAAAAAAAAAGAGAAAAACATTTTATGGTACATTTCAAACTTCAAATTTCATATATGTAATAATGTTAATATTGGTAATGGTATTAAATAGGGCAAATTACAGTAATGTTTAAATTATTATGTTTTCTAAAACAAAACATAAAATAAAATTCTAAATGATACAAACATTGATACCAGATGTCCAGAACCAAACGCATAACAAGGATACACACGAATCCTGGGCTAAATTGGAGACGAAAATGTAAGTGGCAAAATCCTGTACGATGATACGTGAACGATGTAGCAACACTGCATGGAGATAGTCCCTCTTGCTTTCCACGTCCAGGGATTATTTTATGTACGTTACTTCAAGTAAACGTAGAATCATGTTAGGACTGCTCGGAATTTGAACCTGTGCCCATAATATTCAGGTCATAACTGAAGTGGTAAAATAAGTAAGATATCTGTCGAGCGCAAGACGAATCTAAGTACAGTGCTGTGTTATATGTTGCCACATTGTCCATATAAAATGTCATCGAACATTTTAAAATTAACATTTTCGTCTCCAATTTAGCCCAGCATTCACGTGGTGTGCTTATTTTGAGTTCCAGGTTAAATATATGAAACAAACACAAAATACGACACAACGATGAAACGTAAACAAAACGCAGAAGTTTTTTCAGGCACGAACAGAAATCCGACGTTCCGGGAACTGGAACATGTTCCCGTCTTCAAGCAGACACACAGGGTCAGAGAATATGAGTGCTACTGATAAGGGGACTGAAAAACCATTGGTTTTGTCCTTTTTTTTTTTGTTTTTGTCTGGAAAACTAGCGTGTTTTGTTTCGTCCCATATTTCTTTCGTTGGGTCGTATTTTTGTTATATATATATATATATATATATATATATATATATATATATATATATATACATATTTTTATTATTGTTATTTTTATTATCTTAATATATAAAATGAAGTGTCCTGACACACTCACTCATCAACGCACAGCCCAAACCCCTGGACCTAGAATCATTAAATTTTGAGGGAAGCTTTCCCGTGCCCCGTAGGCACCCACTAAGAAAGGATTTTTCGAAATTCGATAACTAAGGGTGTGAAAAGGGGTGAAATGTGTTTTAAAATAATCCATGATATCTCATTAACCGGGAATGCTATCATAAATTTTTTAACTTCATAATATTGCCCAAAGAAATGCATATTCGCAATTTTTTTCCATTTTGTGAAATTCGAAAATTAAGGGGGTAAAAAGCCGTAAAATGTGTTTTTCATTACTCCGTGATTTCTCCTAAACCATTTCAGATAGTGAGGTGATTTTTTTTCTTAATGATGCTTAAGTAAATATCTGAAAAGAGTTTTTACACTTTTTCGAAATTCGTCCTTGAAAGCTCTTAAAAAACTAAAACGTGTTTTTAATATTAATCCCACTTATCTCCTAAACCAATGGAAATATTGAAATGGTTTTTGCTTTAAAATAAATCTTACGTAAATATCAAAAAGTTTAATTTCAGGATTTTTCGAAATTCGTCCTTGAAAGCTGTTACAAAAATTAAATGTGATGTCAAATAATCGTCTGTACTGCCTATGCCCGTTGAGATATCGAGATGATTTTTTTGTTAAGAATGAAGGTTATGTAAATATCTACAAATTAAATTCAGGTTTTTTTATGAAATTCGAAAATTAAGTAGGTGAAAAGCAGTAAAATGTTACAGTCTCCCGAAAACAGAGAATGATCACGGATAAATGGTTCAACAGTTGTTTCTTTTGCCATCCTACTCATAAATAAAACCTCTTTGGACTGTAGCGTGTACATACGAAAGAATTATCACTGCATGCCTTTAAGCATTCACTCAGGTATTGTATAAAGTTTGTGGTGTGGGAGGGGTGGGGTTACTGGTTCGTATCCCGTGCAAGACTTTGCGATGCGAATTACGATGACACAGGGGCGTCATTTGGGGCTACAGGGGGGGGGGGCAAATGCCCCCCCCTGGATTTAGAATTTTATGTGTATAAATATATTTTTTGTATTTTTAAATTTAAATAATGCTAACTTAAGTACATAAATCTGATGTTTTATTATTAAAGTATCTAATTTATACATGGTTAGTTAGTAAAATATATGCAACAAGGTCACTGTTGCCGGAAAACAAAATCTTGCCCCCCCCCCCCTAGAAAAACCTGAAATGACGCCCCTGCTATGACATCATACGAGCACTAGTGGCAAATGTAGTCGCAAGGAACGTCTAGAAAACGAACACTATGTTGTGCTTGTGCAAATATAAACTTATGAATATCTTCCTCGGGAATACCCTTAATAGGGAACTATCAAAGGCTTAGGGAAAAAAGAGAAAAAAATTGATAGCTGGTCTGGGGCGAGCAAGCAATCGGTATGAATAATGCTTTACTTTCAAGTCTTATGTCCATGCTGCATTGTTTCTATTGTTTGTTGCGATGATTTATTTTAAACGCAAATGAGAGAAGATTTCATAAATCTGTTCGACAGTTTCTTAAAATGTTTCTGTACCGAAATTGCTATTTTTTCCATTATACGGTTTCGACTAAAATGTCAGGAAACAATAATTTGGTATATTACGTAATTAGCTAAAACCATAGTATTTACTGGCTTGAAAAAAATAAAGCTATCATAGAGCAATTTTAAACAAAACCGGCTAACAGATTTTTGATATATGTTCAAGTTCAAGCTTAAAAATAATTCACCTGTAAACAGTAGAAGAATGGTGCGTGACTTTAATACCGTAACAGGCCACTAGGCCTAGTTCTATATACAAAAAAGTCTTAGTTACTTTTACACGATGTTTCTGAAATACGTTTACAAACTTCGGCGGTAGGTTCCTTACACCAAAACAAGAAAAAAGTTCATATAAACATATGTCCGAAAACCGTTAGTTTTTGAATTAATAATACAAGTTTTGTTCAACGTGTTGCAAAGTAGTTTTGTAGACAATCGTCGACGTTTATTAAACAGTCATTGAATAATGTTATTGACTGCAGATGTCTTAATTTATATTCTCTTAGTATTGGTGAAAGTGTCATAAACTCATTTGTGTCATCTATGGCGATATGTTACGAAGGAAACTTCTTTACATTTGCGAATAATCTTTTCGTGATATTATCAAATATCGTACATGGACAATATGGGAAAGTACAACCTTTTAGCATTGTTGAAGCGGGAGACGTTTTATTAACGGCGTGAACTGGAAACACTAGCAAAATTTGCATTCTTACATCTCTATTTTCTATGGTGTTTATATATTTACGACTAAATTCCTCTTAGGCTAACAGTTTTAGAATGTGTTTATAAGTATTTAAAATTTTATCTTATCAAAATTATAACTAAAAGAGCAAAATTATTTTCTAAAATCATGATTACATTTCAATTGATAAATAACAAAATATAAAACTAAAACCACCCATAGAGCAATGTGCTACTGTAGAAGGAACAGCGCTCATATCGGCGTGAACTGGAATTAAATAACATGTCTCCTGTTTTTCTTCTGACTTTCCCATATTGTCCTTGTACAATATTTGATATTATTAAGCATGTGGTTGCGGCGCCCTGAAGTGTGACCCGAGGCAAAAACGCATAATTATATATTTGTACGACATAGTGTTAGTTCTAGCCTATAGACATTATTTTTTACTACATTTTCCACTTGTGTAACTTGCAAATTTATACTTTGACATGCCGCTGTGGGAAGACTATGAGAGCTAAACAATTTTCACAGGTGGAAAATGTAATCTCAAGTAACGTCTTTAAAACGAACACTATGCCATGCAAATATTAAATTATTCATTTTTGCTAAGTGAACACCCTTAAGAAGGGAGTGTTAGACAATTTTATTGTATTTACAGTTTTAGATTTTTATAGGTTAATATTCAATAATTCTCTTACAATGATTTTGCATGACAAACTAATAAAAGATTTCATTATTATTTATATCAAGCAGTTTACCAAATATATATCCTATGCTTTGCCGAAGAGAAAATTTTGACAACACAATTTGAACTAATTTAATGGCTTAAAAACTGAAACACAATAAAATTTTTTAATACTTCCCCTTAAGGACAAACGACATTGGCGGTAGTAAAAAAAAGTTATTTTGATCGTCCATTAAAAGTTCGCGTTACAGACGCGGGTGCAGGCAGCAAAGAGAACGCAAGGAACGTGTGAAATAAAAATAAGTCGGAGGGACGCGTTAGTTCCCAGCTCGGAAACAGACGCAGTGTTAAGACGGCGGCGACTAATGGGGCAGTTTGGCCGGCTGCCGGCGTATCCCGGGGGCAGATGACAACTGCGAGGGATAACTGGGGCGACGGCAGAACGCATAATAGAATGCAAAACTGCGGAGGCTGCGGGGGAAATGGAATTGCCTCGGTGATGGCTCGATACGACCCTCACGCCAACCAAATCACCCACATAAGAATTTCTTTGCGGAAATTCCCCCCAAGTCTTCCGTCGGCATGGCTTAGCGCTGGCATTGTCGAATAAAAATTTTTTTTACGTAAATGGAAAACTGAGCCATTTACCTGAAAAAAAAATTTTTTTTACGGCTACTGTAAAGTAAATTTGTGTTTATATGCAGTATATAATTAACAATAACGGTACAAAATGATATTTTACACGTAGTAACATTTTTCAATTTTTGTCCGCTCTGTGTTTATTAATACTTTGGCTAGAGTTTGTAGTACATATTTTATTTGTAGGTATAACATTTTTGTACTATGTATAAAATGTATGCCGTATAGTAAATTAGTATTATTATATAGGCTGTTGTTTAATTTGTAGGCAATACATTACATTTGTGTGTAATATAATACATAAATAACTTCCTAGTTATGAACGTACAGTTCATTTGTATTTTACAGGTATTAGATTCGTCCACCTTTATAAAAACGAAAAGAACGTTTCCTACAAGAAAGGTTATTTATTCTCTCTTCCAATTTTTTGTGGATGTAATGCAGTGAGCTACAAGCTAGTTATAAATGTTTTTCAATTAGGTTTACATATTTCTAACTCTGTGCACTAGCCATCGATAGGGACATGAAACATTCGTGTTTTACGCTGGGCACAAGCTTTAATCCAAACAACTGCAACATCGTTTCAGATTAGAGATTGGTGCCTGGCCCATCTGAGACCACGTCTACGGCGATGGACTAATTATATTCAAGCAACTAAATGTATGCGCAATCATGTGGTATCACTGGATCACCGAGCAGCCAATGAGCAGCTGTTGTATACTTGAGTACGCAGATATTCTTGGAGGCTAGCCTACAGGTCAATGAGTGAGTGAGAGATTTTGGTCAGCGCCTAACATCTTTAGCGCTGGTGAAGGGTGACACTATGTGAGCACAGAATATTTAGGAATACAGAAGTGAAATAGTCGGCAGGAAGGCGAACTCAGTCACACACGCCAGCAAAATGGCTTCCCTGGCCAGCAACATGGCAGAAACACCTACTGCCAATCAGCGTGAGGCAGCTGCTCTGCTAGTCGGCAGCCAGGCCAATAGGAAACCTGTAGTAACATGCAGGAGCCAAACAGACACGGG
>PNEQ01092203.1:0-10631 GCA_003012365.1 Medauroidea extradentata
AAAGACAAAATGGGTTTATAAAATAAAGACTCCTGCTAATAATCTGAAACAATTTAAAGCAAGGTTAGTTGTTAAAGGTTGTGAACAAAAACCTGGCACAGATTATGAAGAAACATTTGCTCCTGTAATAAAATATTCATCACTTAGATTTTTGTTAGCTCTGGCAGTAAAAGAAGACTTAACAACAACACACATGGATATTCAAGCCGCTTATCTTCATGGTTATTTGGGAGAAGAAGTGTATGTACAACCACCAGAAGAGGTTATTGAAAAATTACCAGGAAAAGTATGGAAATTGAAAAAAGCCATGTACGGTTTAAAACAAAGTGGAAGATGTTGGAATCGGTGTATTAGTGAAGTGCTCACGAGTTTAGGGTTAACACAATCTAAAGCTGATCCTTGTTTATATTGCAAGATATTAGGTGGAAAAATTATTATTGTTGCAATATATGTAGATGATATTTTTATTTTCACCAATGACAATAAACTCCGAACACCAGTTCAAGGAAGACTGGAATCTCAGTTCCATATGAGGAACCTTGGTGAAATGAAAAACTGTCTTGGAATGCAACTTACAAGAAACTGGACAGAAGGGAAACTTTGGATTGATCAGTCGCAGTACACCAAGAAAATTCTACACAAGTTCGGTATGTCGGAGTGCAAACCCACCTCAACTATAATGGAAGCTGGTGAAAAACTAAAAGACTCACCAGACGAAGACGCATGTAACACGTCAATACCGTATCAACAAGCAGTAGGAAGTTTATTATATTTGTCATAAGTTTCAAGACCAGACATTGCATTTGCTGTAAATTCGGTCAGTAGGTACAACAAATGTCCAAAACTAAGTCATTGGATCGCAGTTAAAAGAATATTCAGGTATCTTAAAGGCACTATAAACCTCAAACTGGAATTCAGCAAAAAAGGCAATACAGTGGTAGAAACATACAGTGATGCAGATTGGGCAAATGTGCCATTGCATGGCTCAGTAGAAAGCAACGCACAATTGCACTTGGTACTTTAGAAGCTGAGTATATGGCATTAAGTAGTGCAGTACAAGAAATAATGTGGTTTAGAATATTATTCAAAGAACTTGAACCATTTGTATATGTGAAACCTAGTGTATTGTATTGTGACAACCAGGGAACTATACATTTAGCTAAAAATATCATTGTAACTCAAAAAACTAAGCACATAGATGTTAGGCATCATTTTGTGAAAGTAAAAGTTCGAAACAAGGAGGTCATTCTGGAATATTTGTCCACAGATAATATGATATCTGACATTTTGACAAAGTCATTGGCAAAAAAACAAGCATGTTAATTTTGTAACCTGTTTGGGTCTTGTATAATGTGTGAAAGTGTATGTATTCATATGCCTGTCATTCGAAAGTTAAAAATTGATTTGTAAATATTGAACCAACACAATGAAATTGAAAGGGTAGTGTTGGGTGGTAAATTTATTGTGTTGCTATGTGCACGAGAAGTTTTGTTTTGTTAGATTGCATGTACTGCTGCTTGTTTATTTTCTGTACTATGTATCTTGTTACCCTGATTGGGAGTATTAAAATGGGCAGCATGTAGCTAGTTGAGTATCGTGATGCCGTGGGTTAACTACTGTGTTTTTATTTCTCACTATCCCAACAATTATTTCTTCAAAAAATTCATGTGAGTAACGTAACTCTATCTGGTAATAAATGAAGCGTGCCGTGCCAAAATGTTGTAAGTGCTAAAATAGGAGAAATGTGTTTTCCTGCATTAATAGGTTGTAAGTGCCATGCTTTTCCACTTGGTAACAAGTGGTGCAGGCAGTGGCGCTCCAAGTAATGAAATATGCAAGGTGCTTCTCAAAACATTGTAAGTGCTATGATACAAGTGTAACCTCCATGGTGTTGCTGTTGTAATATGTGTCCTCCCTGTCTGTGTCTTTTGACTGTTTCTGGTGTATGTTTATAGAAGAGTTGTTCTATAGTGTTACGTGGTGTTACAATGGTTACAAAAATTGTTGTAATGATGAAAATTGATAACCGAATGTTGTTTGAAATGTGTTCTGGGCCCGCACTTCCTTTCACGCAATGTTGTGAAGATTCTAGAATTGTACAGTTTACCAGGATTTAGCATGTCAACAACTATAATATTGTGAATATTGGCAGTGGCATTGTACCAACTGCGTCGGTGAACGACGTTAATTTGACAACGTTAGAAACAGTTCAGACATTGCAAATTATCAGCAATTAACATATATAATACTCAGCAGTTATATTTGAAACATTTCCACATATCCAGACTTTCATTACATACCTTATATTCCATTTGTTGTTTTGGAATATCTTACGTCGCCGTTTGTAAACTTGACATTCTTCGCCATAGATGTGATACAGACTAAACAGAGACACAGGTACAGGCAGTGCAGCTAGCTTCGTGCTACACTAGCGCTATCGAGCGACAACGGCGGAACCTCAAGAAATAATCCCGAGAACTGTGTTAATATTATTTTCCTGTAATATTGTGAATTTCTGAAAGGAATTGTTTATATAATTAATATTGCTCCAAGCGAGGCTTATAAAGTTTGTATTGTGTTTTTGTTATGTAATTTCAGGTTTCATAGAAATAATTGGTTTATTGTGATTTAACTTGTCATAGTTTCTCCGCCATGTTGGGCGGACTATTTCCAGGGATTATATTCATTCTCGCTTCTTGTATTTATAGTCGTGTTTTTGTAGTATGTGTGTTCAGTCGGCTACCTGTGAAATAAAAGTAACTCTTGTCTTTCGTATTCGTAAATGTGGAACGGGTTGTTATGCTGCAGGACTTGTAATTGATTAATTTGCGGCGCCTTGTTTAGTTACTTGTTTGGTTTTATCTTGAGTTAAAGTCCTGTAGCATAATGGCCCAAGTCCTAGTGTTTCGTTCGTGTTTTGTGCTGTTTGTTGTTTTCACTATGACTGGTATATTAAAGTAACTTTCGCGTTCGGGATTTCAATAAGTAAACTCACGTAATATGTAATATTATTCAGTGAGAGAGAGAGAGGGGCAGACATGTATTTTCTATTAGTTTCGTATGATGGTTAATTACTCCTTGTAGGCGTGCAATTTGATGCTTAGATTTGACAGAGAATGTAAACCATTTCAGATGTTTAATAGTTAATGAATTTAATGTTTTTCACACACCTTATGTGCCCGATTTATGAGACTTGTGCGAGGGTGTAAGTTATGTGTGCATACTACTGCGGTAGGTTATGCTTGTGTTTGAGATTATGTGTTGGGGCGTGGGTCCCCCAAATTTTAATTAATGAGTAAATATGTACAGGGGCGTGTGTCCCCTCGGTTTATGTCAGGGTTAGCTACTGAGGTATGGGATTCAGTTAACCTAAGTCGTGTGAGCTAGTTCTCTACAAGGTAGGGCTAGCCGATGTTTAGTTGTTTTGATTCACCCTCCTCAGGGTTATCGACTAGCGCTTCTTGATATTTCATATTGTTCAACTTTAAATGTGATTCTATTTGCACGCCTGTTAATTGTATTTTTGTAAAGTTAATGTTCAATGTTTTGTTTCATTATGACTGTTTTGATTTATTGTAACAATTTGAGTTTGTATAATTTTCAAGGTTATGTAACTGTTATGATGATTATGTTTTGATTTATTAATAAATCACTGTTGCGATTGAACCCGACTTACAATCTTTCTTTGAAGTTGAAGTTAATTGTAATAACCCTATTTCATGTTTGCTAATAATTGCGACATTACTTGCAGATCATGCTGATGATTATCTAGTTTTGCAATACTGAAGTTTGAGGTTATGAGTTTCTAGCTTTGCTTGAAATGAAATTAAATCCTTGCCTAGGCGTGCTTGCTAATTGTTGGGAATCGCAACCCTCGTTCCTGCCTCTGCTATGCTATGCTATTGTGAAAATTGTTAGGTGCCATCACCATGTTGAGATTAGCCCTGATGAAGGGGTGGTAATGGTACAAATGCAAACGTAATGAAGAATAGCGGAAGAAAAATGAACGAAGAAGCAGCCAAATTCTGGAGAAGTGTACATTTCTACAGGGAAATCATAGTGTGTTGTGTCATGTCGGAAAGGCCTGGAGATGCATGTATTATGAATATGTCTAATAGTGTGCAGTTGTACAATAATGCATACGTTGTTACATTCTATATGCAGCAGAAAATGTATCTTCCTCAGTTAACACACTCTCAGATGTATTATTCCAGGCAGACAGCAAGGCAAAATATTGGTATACATGACTCTGTCAAAGAGGAGGAATCATGTGTGTGGACTGAAAATGTCGGTGGTAGAGGGTTTTGGAAATTGCTCATTGTCTTTTTCAAATACTGGACAACAGAAGTTCAGGAAGAGAAGAAGTTAGTGTTGTATGATAACTGCGCAGGTCAGAATAAGAATCAGATTATACTTGCTATGTACCGGACACTCCTGTCAAAAGAGATTTTTACAGAGATCATCCACAAATTCCCAGTCAAAGGCCATACTTTCTTGGAATGTGTTTGGGAGTTTGCTGTCATTGAGCGGCGCAAGAAATGATGCACAGCATTCAAATTAATGGGTATTGTAAATATAATAGCTGAATCTGCTATAGAAAATCCATTCATCATGATAGTTACGACAGAGTTTATTACTAACTTCAAGACATTGGCTGACCAACATGTTCCACTACATAACCGAAAGTATCTTCCATTTCTCAAATAAAATTATGTTCAGAAAGATTTGGTCACGTTCGCATAGCAACAAGTCACAGTGATATGTATTGCAGTGTGATCAGATCCTATTACATCCTGAAACCTGGCTTTGAATTAACAGATTTCCAAAACATTCCATTGGTTGTATCCAGGACTAGATCACGCCTATCCGATAACAAGAAACAAGACATCAGGAACATGATGGCTTCGTAACTGGCTATGCAAGGGGGCATTTATCAGACGTCTTGAATAAACGTCTGGAAGTCGTGCCTGAAACCCAGTAGCAGTGCGCAAGAGAACAGTGAACAAAAACGTTTTGTATTCATATTATACTCTTTGTTGAATGTATTTTGTATTAGGTGTTAGCTACATTTTTCACTCTCTGGTACATTTAATTTAATATCACTTAAAACATTTTGTCATATAATTTTGTCAGCTACTCTAAAAATGCTATCAGGTCTCATAAATTCATGTATACCTGGAATTCTCTTTGTCTTATTATTATTTTTTATTATTATTATTATTGTACTAATCACATGTTTATTTCTTCCAAACAATTTCGTTGATAGCACATACAACATTTTGACGTGGACTTACAATGTATAGCACAGCCGGCGGCAATTATTCTTAGTGAAGAAACTGCACGTGTCCACCGTTATTCAGTCAGAACACGCAGTTCTTGTTCCAAATAAACATGTCGTCATCTGAGCTGAGCGGAAGATTTTTGGGAGCGCCTGGCAACACTGTTTCTGGCATTGGAGCCTTCCTCTTTCTATCTCCCTTTCACCCCCTCCCCCCCCCCTTCAGTCACGTGTTGCTGGCTGGCTGTGGTTTTTTATGTACAAGCAGGTTGAGGGAAGGGAGACAGACATGTATTCTTATTGAACCATTTGTGCGAGTATCCTAGTAACCTTCTTCTTGTTAACCATGCACAGGATCTAGGCTCAAGCGACAGAGCAGTGGGCTGATGCACCCGGCCACGTCGCCGAGGATCTAGGCGCTCTCCCGGAGAATTTATCATTTTCTAGGAGACTTTCCCTTTTTATCGCAGTTCCTTCACATTTGCAAAAATTCCGGGCCTCTAATTACAGCTGAATTCTAATGAACATACAGTATTTTAAATAATCTTTCCTGCTCGCGATGTTAACTTTTTACATTTTATACCTTCAAAATTATTTTTAAAAAAATTTTTTTATTCGGCGGGCATTGAGGAAACTGTTGTAGTTGCGTTGTTGTAGTAGCCGATTTTGTAGTTGCGGGGCTCGACTGTACGCATATCAAAATCCAAAATCGTAATCAATAAATAAAATCAGAAAAGCAAGCTGTGTGTGAAACTAAACACGGTTGAAAGCACGATGATTAACTATGGAAACTTAGCCAACGGTCACTTTGAGTTGAAAGGGGGTGAGGGAAACAAAGGGCGCAATTCTATTTTTAGAGCAACGCGCGCATGAGTTTGGGGAGGGAAGCGAGATGTCCAGGCAGAAGCATGACTCACGTGACATGGTCAGCGGGGGAGGGGTGGCAGCGCGAGGGGTGGAGGTATCTGTACATCTGGCTGTCAAGACAACAAATACCTACTCACTTCACATGGACACGAATCTCGCTGCAAGCCTGATAACACAACTCACCATACATGTTTTTACTCATAAAATTCACATTTTTCATGAAATTTTTTGAGATTTTTTGACAGTTCCTCAAAAATACTTCGCTATAACTATGTTTTCTCTATTTCTGTGTTCGCTATGACGGGATTCTACTGTAGTGTCACGGGGACGGGGATTTGTCGTTTGTTGGCTTGTTTGTTGTTGTAGTGACTTGTAGCGGGGATGGCGGACCTCTGCTGTTTATTGTTATTAAATGGTGTAACAGGAGAATGATGAAGCGAAGAAAGTCTGGAACTGAAACTTCTCCTTATCACTTGCAGCCACCTTCTATTCGCAGCGACTACTCCAGAAACTATACTTTTATTTTTACATGCCCGGATAGCCTGAGGTGTTCACCAAAAAGGTTCACATAGAGAGAAAACAACAAAAAATATTTATTAACTTTCAGTTTAAGTTCACCAGACGTACATGGCACAGTCTGTGCTAAAGTACTCAAATTCATTCCAGTGACTTTATCTAGTTAAGATATGAAAGTGAATTGGTGATCCCGGAGCCCGAATGCAATACGTCATGAGTGTCCGACCAGGTCTTTCGTGAGTTGTGATATGCCTCAGTTTGTTCCACAAAAGAAACCGAACTAAACTACAGAATACAATTGACTACTTTCCCCGACAGTGTCGTAAAACCGCAATATCCACATGTGCCGCTGTTTCATGCACCTACTTACATGAGTATTACTATACTCAGTAAACAAAGCAAAACAACAAAAAAGAAGGAACTATAGTTTCAATACTGCTCACTTTACTGGCGAATCCGCCCTCTAGGCTTCACAGCCCCTCTCCAACGTCTAATACGTCCTCTTCCTCCTGCCGTGACGCCCCCAACTAACAAAACACTCAGCTGGCCATCTTTCCACGACCAAGTCCAAGCTCCGACATACCACGACAAACTTCTCCCGGGCGAACACTCCGACTTACTCGTCCGAGCGGCGGAGGGATACAACGGGATCCAAGTTGATTGAAAAGCCAGTCAATTGACATTTACAACATTAAAAAAATATGTAACATAGTTACTGAGAAATTTGCAAAGTGTTTTATTCCACAATACCAGCTAACTATTCATTAGTTTATTAATTGGGGATGTGCTGCGTCATCAGTCAGTCGCAGATCACCACCTTTTCGTAGTCCTGTTGCACACGACACTACCACCCATGTCAAAGGCCTAATGACATGCTGCCCTCGCCGCATTTTAGCATGTCACTATACGTGCCTCCAAGCATTTTAGCTCTGACCTGCCTGCCAGATAAATCCCATTCCAGAAGAAGCGAGCTAAGAGGCTAATTAAAATTTTGAAAATCCAAATAAGGCAAAATATAACAAAAAGATACAGTAAACTCTCACCAGTCTGTGGTTCGAGAATCCGTGGTACTCAAAAATCCGCGGTTTTTTCAAAGCAATGTCTGTTTTGATTATTGCAACGTGCAGCACTGTGCTGCACTGCACCTAGCTTCTTCGAGTTTGTGCTGCGCTGTGCCGCACTGCTACAGTAGCAAGCACCTAACGGTACTAGTAGCAGCAGATGTGGCAAGTCTAAGGTCAACGTGAATTCCCGGAACACAACAAATCGATACGACGTGCTCGGACACTGCTCCGAGTATTTGTTAGTGTTGTCTGTTGTGAGAATGGCGCCAGTAAGAAAAATGAAGCGTGTAACGTAAACTCTAAAACAAAAGTTCGAGATTTGCAAGAAATTGGCGCGTGGTGTAAAGGTTTCTGCAATCAAGGAAGAGTATGGCATCGGCAAGACAACTGTGTATGACATTAAAAATTGTAGCACCAAACTTAAAATGTTTATGTTAAACAGCGAGTCGGAGAAAGGACTTCATGATCAGAAAACACTCCACATGGCCAAACTACAGGATTTGGACAGTGCACTGTACAAGAGGTTTTCGTTAAAAAAACTGTGAAAAAAAAGAAGCGGAGATGAAGATAACAATAGTGACGAAGCAGATGTTACGTGGAGTGCGGCTGTTGCTGCTTGTGACACGCTAATGAAATTTTCAGAAAGCAAAAAAGACTGTTACTTTGTGTAGGAGACAATGCAATGCCATATCCTGCATTCTACCTTTCTCCACAAAAGAATACAGGCCATCCAACAGTCAGACGTCCGCACTCACATGGTAGGACTATCGACACAGCATCAGAGTGAGCCGACTGCTTCAACCTCGCGTGCTGTTAATTGCATCTCTAGAAATAATTAAAGTCTTAGGTTTTGTGTGTTTCCTTATTTTAATGTGTGTGCAAGCTATTTGACGTAAAAGTGTAAAAATATTATTAATCTGTGCATAAAGTGTTAAATGTTTATTTTTTCGTGCCTTGTTTGGAATAATCAATGATCACTAGTAAGTAAAATTTAAGAATTTTAAAATTTAAGGTATTGTTATGTGCACTGTAGTTTACTTCGCCGGCACATGGGTGGAGAAGGAAATAGTAATCCCTGATTCTGCTTCTCTGCGACAATGACAAGTTGTTTACGACTTGACGGCTCGCAGCCGGCTGCCCGTGCCCAGAGCCGGCCGGCCAGTGTTGCCAAACGTGTTTGAGGTGCCGTTTTTATATAGTTGATTTTACTTCAAACAGTGTTAGCTTGTACCTGTAAGTCCTCAATTTTCGTCGGGGATACATTCCTGAAAAACAAGACGTAAATCGGGGACTTGCAGTATATATACTTTTTGTCTGCAAAAATACAGTATTTAAAAAATCAATGGTTTTCAGAAATCCGAAGGTCACAAATCCCAGAGACCCCCGGATTTGTGAGAGTTTACTGTACTTAGAAAATTTGCTTGAAATTAAATTAGCTTTAAAATGAGTCCAAACACGATATGAATCAGATAAAACTGACAAGTAAAATTTACCGTATTTACTCGTGTATAATGCGCACCTTTATTCCAAAACAACTGATAAAAATTCAGGGGTGCGGACTATAAACGGAAAATAGAAAAAAACGCCAGGAGAAAAAAAATTGGGGTGGGGAGAGAAGGCAGAGTTGTAAACTGGCGGGTGTCAAGCGTGGGAGGCAGAGAAAGAGAATGTTTCTCAACACCTGGTTCCATCACTACTATACTTCCTTTCCTTTTTCTCTACCTCCTCCACACCTCTTTTCTGTTGTAACTGTCGCTGCTGACACAGTATTTTTTTGTTTGCAGTGACAGGAAAATTCGTGGGTGGGCGGAAGCAATATTAGAAGTTAATTTAGATATCTCGTGAAAACCATCTTTCCAAGGAAATGAAGGAAAGAGGTAAAAATGGAAGACAAATTCCCCTCCCCCCCCCTCCCCGGGAGAGGGAAAGCAAGGCAGGGTGGTGGTTGGGGCCCTACAGTCTTCTGCTTGTAGCCACCCCCTGCCACATTCCTGAGCCTTTCTTTCTTCTAGCGCGCGCGTAAAAAAGGCAAGCTTGCTCTGCTGTCATGGCACGTTATCTCGTTTGGAGGAGGGGGTGGGTCATGCTGGAAGCAGTGGACAGGACATAGCACAGTAAGAGTGGGGAAGGGTGAGTGTTGTCCAGACAGACGTGAGCCAGCTGCAGGCTGCTAGCGACCTTGGCAGGCTATCTGTAGACAGCTGCGGACAGGACAAGCCACCCCCCTTACCCTCGTTCCCCCTCATCTTCTTAGCCCATCACACTCTAGCCACTGTGAGTTATTTTTCCTCCCTCTTTTCTTTGTTAGCAACGGTTCCTTACCTCCTCCTCCTCCACCCAAGCGAATCCATCGTAGTCTCCCTCGCGCTGCGTCACGATTTTGTACTCCCATGATTTTTTACATTCTAGCAAGGCACATACATTTTTTTCCCCTGAAACTTGTTGCAAAAATGGTGGTGCGCATTATACACGAGGGCGCACTATACACGAGTATACACGGTACTACTTTTATCTAGCTTTAATTGTTAAACCTTAAATTTTGAATAAAATGTTACTGTTAACTTCTCTACTAGCATCCCCAATTAATATGTTGGATCCCGCTGTATACATCCTTATCCCTGGTTAAGTTGGCATGGTTGTGAACAACAAAATATTAATAAGAAAAAATTTAAATTACTATATTATAAGAGGTCAAATATGTGCTACGAGCCACATATTGAGGTGTAGGCCTGAGATTTGGGGGCAACTAGGAGGGACCTAGTGGTGGCCCATGGTAAAGAGCCGCTGCCCGGCTCTGCACTCCAAGGAGCCTGGTGTTTGTCCTCCCAATCTTGTGTTTGTGCTTCGAGTGTTTTGTGTAAATGAAATATCACATCAGTTTTTTTTTCTCTTCAACATAAGATTTA
>PNEQ01092204.1:0-44004 GCA_003012365.1 Medauroidea extradentata
GCGGTGCTGTATAAAGCAGCGGGGCAGTATAAGGCAGTGGGACAGTAGGAGACAGAGGGCCAGTAGGAGGTAGAGGGACAGTAGGAGACAAAGGGGGCAGTAGGGGACCGATGAGTGGAAGGAGGCAGAGGGGCAGTAGGAAGCAGCGGTGCTGTATAAAGCAGCGGGGCAGTATAAGGCAGTGGGACAGTAGGAGACAGAGGAGCAGTATGAGATAGAGGCAGTGGGACAGTAGGAGACAGCGTGGACGAATGGAAGGCAGTAGGAAAATGCGGAATATTAGGGGACAGCGGAGCGTTAGGAGGCAGCGGGGTAATAGGAGACGGCGGAGCAACTCATTCGTCAATAAAATCTTAACCACTCATCACAATCCGATAGCACTTTCTTTGGCTAGTACATAGTTTATTATTGGACATATATTTGTATAGAACTAGTCAGTAATATAACCTAATGTGGTCTCAAGTAAAACCTTTAAATCTGTTTTTAGACAAATAAACCCGTAAATCCATAAAAATGGACAATTGTAATTGTTATGACTTTTTAAATGATAATATCCACGTCTCAATATTAACCTAATTTAAATACATACTGGCGTCTTGATTTCAAAATAATCCTATACTTTCTGCAAACCTCAGTGCGAGAGGTTCTCGGAAATGTAAAATTATTTTCAAATTAAAACGCGAGGATTTTTGAAATTCTGTTATTATAGAGACATGGATATTATCGTATCGAAAATCATTCAAAGTAATTTTTAAATATTTTTGTATATTTTGTGACTTCGGACCCTTACTTTCAAATATTAGTTTTTAATGTTTTACTTGGAAGCAAAGTATACTACCGCCCAGTGCTGTATAAAAAGATGCCAGCTAATAAAATATCTACTCGACAAAAAACTTTCCATGAAATTATGACGAGTAGTTAAGATTTTATCGACGACTGTGTATTCCAGGCGTTCTCTCTACATCTTACCTTTCCATCACATTCACGTGCAGATAAAAATGTAATTGTTGACAGAGACAATATTGTGTTTGTTAGGAAGAGTACGAATAGCCTCATCTCAAGTACATTAAACGTATTGGTAAGGATGTACGTGGATCTTACTTGATAATGTTTAATACTTCCTGTAGCCTATCCCAATTCTTACGGGGCCTGCCTACCTGCGATTCAAATGCGTTGCAGCGAGTCACGGCTTTTCTGTATTTGACAATAATATTTTACACGCTTTATATTCAAATATATACGAAACGAACAGTCACTTCAAACTTTGTCGCTATAGTTTAAAAATTCGACATGTTTGTTAGAAACGTCATTTTCGGGCCCTTCAAAGCGGCAAAAAAGAAGGGCTTTTTCTGACTGCCGTAACTGGAAAATTTACAATCGGATTCGAAAAACACGACTATAGAAAAAGCGTTAAACTTCGACCAATGCTGGCCACAAATAAAATAATATGGTCTCAGCTTAAAGTCTCACAGGAAAAAGGATAATAGTAAAGCACTGCAGGCCAGCTGAGTGGCTTGCACGGAGAGGCGATAATACATTACATATGCCGGTCCACAGCAACCTTACCGCTTCTGCCTCACACATACAGGCACAGCCTAGCTAGAGAGGCCCCTTAAAATGCAAACCAAGTGTGCATGTACCGGGGAGAGCCTAGACCAAGGTTGTAAGAAAACGTTTGTAATATATAGTATTAAACGTGATAGGCAGCCCACGATTTTTGGTGAAAAGATCTGCAACAGTTTGTTTCAATGACTTACGTGCACATCTGCAGGTCTGCTACATGGTTATTGGCAGAATGTATTATTACACAGACGTTGCTCATTTAACTGTGCCAACAGGAACAAGGTTACTGCGACACCACACGTCTGTGATTGGCTGGTAGAACCCTAGACGCTGAGAATTTAAAACACACAATCACTGACCACGAAGCAGAGCTGCATATGTGAACATAAGGCATTGAAACAGATTGTTGCAGAATTCTTGTCACCAAAACTCGCGGGCTCTAGAGATAGTTATCTTCTCCCTAAATGGGACTGGTTTACGATACTAAATGAACTACAGTGAGGTGGAAGCAGTAGGAAATATCGGTCTGGTAAAACAGGGACAGCAAACATGTTTATAGAAAAAATAATTTTTACATTACAGATTTTACTCTTCCCCTTATTGTACACATGTTTTTCGGATATACGCGAAGTTAGTACATACAAAATAAAATACGAGGGAAATAACAGAAGAAAATTCAATATACAGCTTACTGTATCTGAGATATTTCATATCAAAGTTACCTTCATGAACGTGAACTTTATATGAGCAATATTTTGGGCTCTGATTGGTCTTAAAGTATATAGTTTTTTTTAGATCAAGTCTGATCTTGGTACGCGGGGGAACGCAGTTGGCGCAGCGGTTAGAGCTCTCGCCTCGCAGCAAGTATACTTGGGTTAGAATCCAGGTCGACCCCTCAGCTTCAAACGTGAGCAAATAAACGTGAATGACAGGTTACCTTTGGGCACTACCGTTTCCCCGCCCTTCGCATGCCGTCGCCCCTTCATCGTAGGTCTTCATTCCATGTAATTTAGTACTCAGCAGACGCCTACTGGCGACCAATCAAAAGCCCACTCTCTGGGTGTGACATCCTGCCCTCAGGTACCCTCCCCATACGATAGATATTTATTTTGCCTAGTACAAATTTATTTCAAGCTAAAAACCTTTTTGTACTATGGTACTCTTCTGCCTTTATTTACTACGGAATTTCCAATAGTAACATAACGTTTCCAGCCTCAAAAGGGGTGTGAGGGGGGGAAGGTTCTGGGGCTATTAGACGAGGTTGAGTTTGGGTGGTTTACCATTGCCTTCAACAGGGATGTGGGTGAAGAAACAAACTCATCCCCTAGTCCTGAAGCAAGGGAGTTGACATTGAATTTCCACCTCCCAGGCCGGGAATCTAACCCGGTACACTTGACTCACTGGTTATGAGGTCTAGCCACTGAGACAAGCGGTTGTACTTCTTCTCCATGACCAGTGGTACGCTACCTATGACTGTATTTTCTACCTCAATGTGTATTACAGTAACACAATCAGTAAAGAGCCTAACTGCATTGTTTAAGGTACATAGATGACAATAACTTGACATAACTTCGTGCATTTAGGATCCCATCTCTGACACAGTGTGGTTTCAGACAAGCCATCACACGGATATATGCTCTTTGATCAGTCAATGACGACGCTACGTAGCTCTTTCCTGATTCTCAATCACTCGTTCATGTGAAATGTTCCGACAGTCTAAAAAAACCTAAGATAATTAGAATTGCCTCTTCATAGCGGCAATTTTAGTTCTGTTTGGTTAAGCAGCGTTCATAAGGAGCTAAGCAGGAAGCAACCAACCCAGAAAGTAAATTATTTTGGTATAATGATACTAAAGAGAATTGGAAAACGTCCAAAATATATCCCAGAAAAGTGACAAGCATTACGTCATATTACTGGACGAAAATAAGAGCCGAGAAAAAGCTGTTTATACAAGGTTTAGATACACACAGTAAACTTCTACCTTGAATATCTCAGATTCAGTTAACTGTGAGATGGCTGGTTCGTTTCTGATTAACTACGTCCATTATTACTAAATGCCAGGAAGTTGTAGAATCCTCTAAACGAATATAAATGACATGAGCAAACTCCACAGTTGTCATTCTTTGTAGGCAGTGTCATGTGTTTACTATCAAACACGATGCACTAAAGAAATCACATCCGAAAAAATCTCACCGGTGTTGAATAAACAAAAACAACGAGTTTACTTTAAAATGTATGTCTGATATTGTTGTCAAAGTATGCTGCGTAAACTGCATTAGCACTAAGTGTTTGAATTAGCACAACATGTATTTTATTTTATTCACTCCTGTTAATTATTTACCAGAAAACAACGTAGGCCTGCTTTATAATTTATACTTTCTACAGGCTTAAAACGGGTTCATGGAAATACTTGTAGTTCTTCAATAATAATGTCACCAGTTAACAAAAATTAAACAAAAAAACCGACAAATATTACCAACTTTTTAAAGGCATCCTGCAAAAGAATACGAACTCTTTAAAATATGCAAAATGCATCATATTTCCTGTGGTTAAAGACGCACATTTTGCACATTATTCTAACAGATAGTTGGAGTAGAGTAGAATATTATTATCTTATGGTGTGTTAGTGGTTGTTTAAGTTTTCTGTTAATTGAAAATGAACGGTATTTTCCCGAGAAAAAAATTTATTATACACTGACATTTCATTCGGCGAAATTATAAAGAATTCTTTTTCTTACCCGAAGACCAAAAATAAAATATACATCATGTGTTTTATACATATAAAAGAAAGTTTATAACAAATTCTTTATCTTATAGTTAAAACAGAAGGTTTAGCTCGCTCGCAGTTGTCTGCCATTTAACTCGCATATAAAATATCAACGTACGAGTCATTCTCCAGATTATTGGTTGAGAACTTGAAAAGTATTTACTTACCATACTATTTTTACGGCCTAATCGTATTCGATAGTTGTACTTGGTTGCAGCACATACTGATAAATATAAAATAATTGGAGCAATATACGCTTGTAATGGTGTATGACTACACGAATAAATTCACTTTTCCGTACATTAGCGTTAGAAGATAACGCGAACCTATGAATTGCGTCGTAGCAGAGCTCGTGTAGCAAACTGAGGGGTGTTGTGTCCAGTTGATCGTCAAGAAGAATTGTATTCCCGGTAATAAAAACAAGAGTATTTAAAACAGCGAAACAGTGCGGCAGGCAGCTCCTCTCCGCGCCGGCAGCTACGGGAAGCAAAGAGACGGCGCGGACACAAACCGCTACAATGAAGTATCCTCGGAAGCTCTAATGGAGAAAGAAAGAAAAAGAAAGTAAAAAGTTACGGAACTTACCTCAACGCCCAGCTGATTTCCCGCGTCATCTTCGTCTCTTTTTTACTCCTGCCTTCTCACTCTCCGCACGTTCACTTTTTCTTGTCACTATACCGGGCTGTTTCCAGTCTTCTTCTTTCTCTCTTCCCTGGCTCCTTTATTTTTTTATCACTCGAGTCTTGGTTTTTTGGAGTCCTTGACCACTGGTCCAGCCGAGAAGCGGTTCAAGGCGTATTGACGAGGGGGGCGCGGGGAAGTGTATCTGGCTTCTCGTCTCCGCGAGGATGCTGTGCTGGACCAGATTATATCGAGCTGCGAATCTACAAGTAGCCACGACCTTCAGAATACACGCACCACATTCTCACTGGAACTATCATGTGTTGACAGTGACGGAGAAAGACCGTTACACGTAAGAGGGGAGAGAAATAAATTAACTTTAACCTTGAAATTTGCTAGTTTTTTTGCTGACATACATTAATTATTGGTATGCACATTTTCACAATTTAGATGCTAAGTTCCTCAAATATATTTGGGAATGTACTTCGCGCGAATACGTTTTAACGAACACGAGGAAAAACAAAATTTGACGTTCGGATTTGAGTCGGATAGAAGTTCAAACGCGTATCACACAGAATTATGAGATCTGAGCCCGGTGTTGGCTTGCAAGGACGAGTCGCCCTGGTTTCACGACAACGCAGGTGAAACGGCGCTGACTTGCAACACTGGCGTGCCGGCATGGCGGCAGTAATTGCTGGACATTGTGATATGTGTTTATTGTAGGTCGGGTCGGGTGTCGTCCAGCTTGTTCCGTGCACGAGCGTCACGCTAACACGCGTGCGGGCGGACTGACTACGCCGGCCAGCCGGCCTGCAGTTTGAAACGCCGGGCTGCCCGCGCCGCGCCACTGCGCATGCGCGCCGGAGACATCTGGCGGCGACGCCGCGAACTACCGCGAGCTATCCCTCTCCTCCCCTTACCGTGCTAATCCCCTCTGAAGCCTTCACCGGCCCGCGCTCGCGATCTTCACATCTAAAGCCAGGTACAAATTATCTATAATTCAGTTCAGAATTCAGTACTAAATTAATTGATTTGAGGAATAGAACCCTTCATATTTTTCTTGTATCGTATGTTCATGCGTATTCTCAACGCTCAGGTTCAGTCACCGCGAATGCTAAGAACGTTAAGGACTCTGCCTACCTCAGAGGTCCGGCGACAGCAAGGATAGGGCGTTACAGGTTAAATTATATTCCTAAATATCTCAGTCACTTTCAAACCTACATATATACCACCACTGACTTTTTTGTTCAGTACGATACGGCCCACACTGCTACGGAATATTTTAGCAAGTTGTATCAATACCCTGAAAACTATGAGCAAATAAGTGTTTTTGTGCCGATTAAACACTCGAAACCCTGTATTCATTAAATTATTTTCTCATTTTCGTTTACGTCGCAGTATTCTCCTCTTATCAATGCAGAAAATGGTTTCTATCCGAAAGCGATATCTCAAAGGGTGACAGAGCTACACGGAATTTAGTTTAACATGTAAAACCCTATCCTTGCTCCCGCCGCGCTCCGAGGTAGGCAGAAGCCTTAAGTAGGGTAGTCTAAAGGTATGTTTTGAATAAAAATAAAATTATTGTTTCCTATAGCACACATGACCGTCGAACTATTTTTACAACTTAAATAATACTAGGTAGTTCTAGTTGCTACGCAATTATATGCGTGCCTCGTAAGTATGTAAAATAGTTTCCTGAAATTGTGCGGCCTCGCTGTACGGAAACGTCGCAGATATATTTTTGTCCTTTATGTACCGAAATGTGTAAGTAAACAGTAATAGCTATTGCATAGTACATACGTTCTGCTACATAATTCTCCATTTAAGTTTATGAACAGAATTAAGTAACGAATTGAATAGAGAAAATAACAATATTACGCACCGGGCTTAATGGGTAGCCAGAGGGTGGATATCGGTATTCCTAGAAAGGAAATTAAACTACTCGAAGATAAAATTAGCGGTGTTATATTCACAGTCAAGATACAAAAACTGTTTAAATTGCGTCATTTTTTCACATTTTAACAGACATTTTTACGGGGGAAGACCTCTGGACCCCTCGCTTCATGACGTGTGATCGATGTTCCCTTATTGTGTTGCGAAATTTCTCAGGTTGTTCCCCCCCCCTCCTCCTCCGAACAAAAATCCTGACTACGTCTCTGGACATGGCTGTGAAGGATAGATGTAGCCGCCGTTTTTTGCGTCGCATTATGGCGACGTACTGTTTATTGACAATCGCAATGCGAAAAATTCGTAACAAAGTCACTGGAACAAACTGATACTTTATCTTGTTATTTTCATTATTTATTTGTATTAACCTCTGAGATGTTATTATTTACAGATGCATCAACACAGGTGTTCATAACATGTAAATGGTTGCTATGATGTGACGCCCAAAACGGCAGCCTCAAATGTCACAACGAACCATTTTCTGTCTATTCTTTCATCTCTCATTTAAAGTACGCAGGATTCAGGGAGCCGATATAGAAAAATATAAACTCATAATAGCATATAAGTACATATCTTACCATAACTGTGTTGCAAAAAATATTTCCAAATGAATCGCATATTTAAGAAAGGGCCTTAGTCACTGTGATATAGTTTTGAGAAAAACAAAGAAAACTGTACAAATGTACATGTGTTACAATATGACGCGAAAGAAAAATATTCTTCAAAAATTCTAAGAGTGACCGACATATTCAAAGTGCATGGAACACTTAATAAGAAAAATTTAAGTGTAAAAAAATATTAAACTCAGGGACATTGGGCCCTTTCTTTAAGTAAATGAAAAGTTAGTCCCTTTCTTAAAGGAAATCACACTTCACACTGGTATTTTCAATATTCACGTAAAAATGCTCATAGTTTTGTGTATCCTGAAGTATTAAATACAAACATACCAACATATATTCTGTCATAAATAACCACTGTACCCAAAAATATGCCAAGTTTACAACATTAACACAATATCATTATAAACTTTGCTATATTGTTTCATAACAATAATATCCAAGGTTCTCAGTACACTCATTTGTTAGTGGTTTCACATATATGACCATTGCACCCAACAATCATGTCAAAGAAACCATTATGTTCGTCAGGAATGTATGATATCATTTTATTAATATCACAGACCTTTTCATATTTGATGGGCCCAGCTCCTTGTCGATAGGCTTGCTGTTGAGGAAGTGAAATAACATTATCACCTCCCAGCTTGAATGTAGATGTAATGAAACTCCCAATGAATGGCGCAGCTATGACAGTGCCCTTTTTGGAGGAATCATAACTGAAGTCCATGAAACTGTTGATGGCGAAGGCCTGTCTCTTGTCTCTTGGAACAGCATCTACGGTTTCAACAGACGTACAATTCTTCTTGTATAGCTGAGGCCACCATGTTTTCCAGTCAAGGATGTCATCAGTATCAACCATGTGCACAGTGAATTTATCTCCTCTACCTACTCTGCAAATCATTTCACATAGTTCTTGTGGTGTGTAAAATCTGTCATGTTTCTTTAGAACACGTTTCACTAAACCGAAGTCACGGTCACATGCGAAAGTAATGACCTCTGATGGGGAACCTGTGGATTATTTTATCAAACATTCCTAAACCCGTCAGTGATATGCACAATCATATTAATGTGTGATTCTTTTTTTGCCCACCACAGGAGTCGCTGTATAAGTGTAGCTCTCTTATTGTGGGCGCAACATTATAACGTATGTAATGTAAAAGGAATGAACACGTTTCATCTGGTCCTTTTCGTCCTTGGCCCTCATGATATAAATAAAACTGTGCCTTGTCAGTTTTGAGATCATGTACACAAAAGGGGAAAACAGACAGTTGATGGGAGGTAGTAGAGGTCTTGCACAGGGATATTCGGCAATCCAATATTTTGCATAAAATCAAAGCATATCCCTAACACATTTTCGTTTTGGTGGTACAACTTCTTCGTTTCCCTCACTGAATTGTAAAACTTATCACTTCTTCGTTTGTGTACTGCGAGCTCTGCTACTGCTACACGTTTTGCAACAGGGTTCAGAGACGGACTTTTAATTTTAATGTTCAGCTGTTCACATTCACAACACGTGTCTATTTGAGGCCTCCCAAATGAATATGTAAAACGTTCCTTAAAAATTGGTTTATACGTAGAAGGCATAATTCACCACGGTGTTCGTGTGTTTACTTGAATAGAGTTCGTACATCTTGGAGACACTCAATCTTGCATCAAGGTAGTACTTTTCATGACCGACATAATGGCTCACTTTAAGCGGGAATGAGTTGACATGATTAATTATTGTCTGTATTACTTCCCCTGAATGGCTATTCTGGTATCCTTGATGCCCTCTTTCGTCCCTCGGAACCTTTCCAGCTAGGAGAAGTGTCTGCAGGCGCCTTACTCTTTTTTGCAATACTACATGACGTCTCAGAAACACTGCTCTACAAACGTGTACTCTCTTTTCATTGACTAAAACATGGAATGTGAAAGAACTTGATTTCCGAGATGGTTCCGGTTCTTTTCTAGGGCGTCTCTTCTTAACAGGCGCAGCTTCAGTAAGCCCTTGCAAATGAATATCCTGTTCATTTTTTGACTGGAAAGACAGAAAATGATCCAATATCCTTCCTTGTTCCAATACATCCATCTGTTGAAAACAGCTACGTCTGCATCTACAAACAGACAAATGAATCGTAGATAATTAACACAGGTTATGTTGATACATAAGATGTGATTGTTTCCCTTTTACTGCTACTCAAAAAGACTGCACTGCTTTCACTTTATAACCATGCAAACAACTAAATGTAAAGCAACCTTATTTAACATTCATAACCTCTTAACTGCATGCTTCGCCGGTTGTTTTAGCTGGTACACACTTTCCTTTGCTATTGATATACTGTTCGCCGTGTATTCGTGCTCGCTTGATTTTTTCAGCTTTATACTCTGAAACATTTCTGACGCCTCTCTTCCTTTTCTTTACAGTTTCCATTTTACCAGACAATGCGACTAATGACACATGGAAAACAGTAACAAAGCGATAATACAATGTGTAACACTATAAACAAAACAGTAGTGAAATAACATGCAGGGCTACAAACTTATGAGAAAGCATCAAACCTGTGTATAGCTAAGAATGGAACTAAGTCATTGACTTGGTTCCTTTCTTAACTTTACAAGAATATTGTGCCTTGTTCTAACAGGTCACACTTATGAGGTATAGTTCTTTTCCTACCCACAAAGGTGTATGGACACTTAAACTACACACTCTCTGTGTTAACTCATTTTGGCTAAAATGGTGACTTAGGCCCTTTCTAAAATATGCGATTCAAATTTACTAGCACAGTTATCATTTCATTTTGGATGAGAGTCAAAAGTGATGCAAAAGATTTTGAAAAGAAAAATGGGGATCATTTTACGTTTATACGTGTACGCACATATATTTTTAAAAAGTATATTCGCAAGTATTGTTATTCTTGCGGTTTACATTACATGCGATGTTCTCCGCGTGCGGTAGTAAATTACCAGCTCTCATGATATCTATGCATCGTATTAATGATTAAAATAATTTTAATATGCCACTTCATGTAGACGAGCGTAACTTAAGGGCGCCGTCTACTAGAATCGTGAAGAGGCGCGCAGACATTTAACAATCCTGATTCCATTCGAAAACCATTCAACATGTTGTCACGCGGTTAGGCTACGAAAAGCATTTAAGGATCTTAGTACATGTATATAATTTTGCCATTAACTGTTATCGTTCCTAACAAGTATTTTTTTGGGGGGTGAAAGTAACCGAATCGGGACTTTTGACGCTGATTTTTATGTAAGAATAATCATTTTCACGATATTCGGAATATTATAGACCTGTAGAGCGACTCTTTCCCTTTCGTCGCGTAAGATAAAATGATAGTGTTGTCGCTGAAAGTCCCATAGTAAAAACGGTTCAGCGGGAACCTTGCACGCTAGTCCAGCGCTTGGCTCATTGAGGCGACGCGGCATTTGATGCGCGCTTCAAGGTCGACCTTACTGCTCCGTCGCTATTGAGCCTCTCACGCGCGGGTAGTTCTGTACACAATAACATTACACCGTTGCCATGTACGAAATTAATGTACTATTAAAATATGTTACAATAATTTTAGCAGGCTATCTTCTTCACTTTACAGTACATCTGCCATCGGCTGTTGTTGGACCAACTACAATTTCAACTTAAATTAACATGCTTCGGTTGTTTCATTACTTATCAGACAGAATAATAATTTTAACATACTCGAAGTCCCAGTACGAATGGCGTAAAGTTACGATTAACCGATCATTCTTCCACGATACGTTTCGACTCCTAAGAAACCAGAGAATATGTCTAATGACAATTATATACACGTATAATAAAAGTATAAAATACCATTTATGAAACTTTTCGTTTAATGAAACCTTCAACTTGGCGAAACATGTTGGCAACGAATTGGAACAAAACTGGTACCTTAGAATGTAATTCGTTATTGTGTAAATAAAGGAGTCTAAAACAAAGCAATTTCAACAAGTGTTTTAGGAAAATCTATTGTCTATGCTCGTTCCCAATGTGTGTGGTAGTTTCATGTGCCTCTCACAGCACAAGGCCTTGGTAGGGGTACGCGGGGAAACAAGGCAGAAGTCGGACACGATCTGTTTAAAGAAACATCCCAACATTCGCCTGGAGACATGTCGGAAAACACTGAAAAACCGAAATCAGGACAGCATGATTCGGGGATCGAACCCGGGCCCTCCCGAATGCAGTGCGAGTGTTTTAACACTGCTCTATCACAAGACTGTATTCGAGATTGTTTCACGTCGTTAATTTGTATATCTCTTTTGGTAAGTAGGCTACAACAAAAGAACATACACAGCATAGTCAGGACCTATTAAGGCCTAATGTTGTAGCAATTATAAGTAGCGAGCTACTTCACTTCAAGGTATAACCAGCAAGAGCACGACCTACTGATGTTAGGACGAGTCAATGTGACTGACGCCCAGTAGCGGAGTTCAACAGCAAGGCCATACATAATCTTTCATTTATTTCGAACAATTACAAATAACTCGAATAATTTTTAACCAAATGCTTTGAAAAAAATTTGAGACTGTGTACAGTCACACGATACACAATTTTGCCACAGCGATTTTTAAAATAATGTACCGCTTGCTAGCAAAAAATAATTTTGCTTCATTTTGGCTTATTTCCACAACAAAATATGTGCTATTTCAGGGGCAATAATCTAAAAATCTGTTTGATGTATTGAAACAGAAAAATTCATATACAAACGTTGATATATAGGTGTTAAAACTGCCAGGAAAAAATTTGATATATGTATTAACTTGCGTTAAAAAAATATATTTTCGAAACCACTACTAAACTAAAGAGCGAGGCCGTAATATCCGGATATCAAATTAAATAAAGAATATTAGTTTTTAATTTATATTGGACTTTACGTCTTGGCCACAGCGAAGTTATTTAGAGACGTTTACGCACAAGTCTGCACAAGTAGTACGTTTATACTGTAGACCAAGTGTTTAGTTTCTGGAAACCTCACTTTCGAAACCAAGGTCTGGGCAAAGTGTTTTACACTAAAATCTGAAACTGCAGTTTCGGAAACATGTATTTCGTCAACGATAAATAACGGAAAATATCAGAAGTCGAAATATTTACAAGATATACAGGACGGGGCATCATTTCTTCCTTTTTTAACACGGCAAAAAAAACCATTATATGAATCAGAAAGTTTCCATTTCAGTTTGCATAATGCAGTCACATATCATCTAATGTTTCGTTTTACATGGTTTTGAAAATCAAGATAGGTATGTGATGCTCTCCATTGTCCGTACACTGAGTAAGCCGATTTCTGACGTTTCTCATGACACTTACAAGCGTAGCAGTGGGTATGTTGGCATTTCTGCCCGGACGTTGATCTCTTCAGGATGTGTACGGTCCTTGAACTTATGGCGTAAGCGGAGGACTTCAAATAACCCCACAAACAAATCACATTGAGCCAAATCAGGGGAGCAGGTTGACCACTCCAAATCGCCCCTTTATTGGACGAGGAGCTCCGGGGAGTGTTCCCTTGACGCAACCATCAATGTCCTTGAAGTGAGAGCCGTTGCTCCTTCTTGTTGCAACCAAACATTCCTAAGGCCACTTCATCGATCCGTCCGAAAAGTACGCCTCAGCGGCAAACACACGCTCCTCACTCCACTGTGTTTGTACGAATAAATTAATTTTAAAATTCTGATTTTTGGGATATAGCTTGCTTTAGAGAAAATACATCGATACCGACACTGTACTATTATTATTCTTTTCCAAGTATTACCTAACGAAATTATTCGTGTTTGGTTTATTACCAGCACGACGAACATAATACCATTTACACATGTTTCAGCTGCCTGGGACCTACAATTTCCGTCCACAACTGCTACGATAAGCAGAATGCTAGCAACAAACTTATCTGCGAGTTTAAGAGTATTGTACTTGTTTACAGTGAATGTCCACCATCGGCTGTACGCTGCACACATCCCGTGGAACCAAGGCCTCATTTAGCAATAAACAATCTTCAAATGTTCGAAAATCCTGACGTTAAAATAGTTGCATACAGTTGTAGTGTAGCCACCCATATTATTTTAATAAGGGTGGAAGGAATCAAGTTGTATTTGCTGGTGGTTTGGCTGTACCAACATCATTAAGATGTGCCGAAAATATTGTTTTTTTTTTGTCTTTTAATATTCGATGATTTGGGAAAATACGATTATAAATTTATAAATTCAGAGTCTCATTACTCCGTTAATATTAAGTTTTGGCGAAAATTGCAAAGTGTATATTCTGCCTGTTTTTTTTTTCCTGCCGGAGTTTGTCGGTGTTGTTCAGTAACATCCTGTACTTTCAAGTAAAGGTCATATTTGTCATCGGCGTAGCTTAACAATTACATTTCCACATAACGAAGATGATATTATCGTGTATATATCGTTTAAGTATAATAACACAGTTTTATTTTTGATCACTGCAGTTCTCACCACTTGTGAATCTCAAGTTTTGCTCTTATTCGTGAGTTACACGAAACCTAACTTTCGTCACGAAACTTGATTTATATATTCAGGTTTCCCTCAACAACGAAACATGTCGCATTGTTTACACTGCACTAAAAATCAGTTTTCGATACCAGTGCTGCCGAAACTTCACTTTCAGGTGACGGTATAAGCTGAAGGACAAACTGAGAGGGAAGTCGCCCTTGGCACTAGTTATTGAAACCATCCTATCATTCTCCAGGAGTGATTTTGGCAAACCACGGGAAACCTAAATCACAACGTTTGGGGCCAGGAATCGAACCCGAGTCATCCCGAATGCAAATCCATTGTTTTGTCGTAGCGCCATCGCTTTCTGTAATAAGAAGTAAAGAAACCTTCGTATTTTCTATTGAAAACACTATTCTTAGAAGTGAAATGCACATCCACGTTGCTTCCCGTTCTATAGAAGTCCTCGCGTCAAACTGTACTATCCACTGAAGACAATAAAAAGGTAAGCAGTGTGGATTATACTGGTACGTATATTATTATTAATACTGCCTTCGTGAGCGACTACTGAACAGGCGCGCAGTGTTTTTGCTTGTAGTTTTTATTATGATATTTATACATGTGACCGTATAATTTTATTCGTGTAATGTGTAAGGCGAAAGTAAACAAACGCTATTGTGTTAATGTTTTACGAATCAAGATGGTATTTTTCTATTTAGAGCAGCCTGAAAAATCCGTTACAAGACATTTTGAGGATTTCCAACAAACATGTTTCAAAGTGGTGAGTAGTAATTTTAAAAGCACATATCCGTCGTCGGGGTGAAGTGAACTCAAATAAACATGTCTAGCAATGAGTAATTGTATGGTTTACAATAAGATAAAATAAGTTGTCAGCTAACACCAAATTGCAACCTACAATACAGAATATGGATTAAACATTGTGTTAAATATTTTAAAATTCTGCGGTTATGCCAACTACAGTTCACCCCAATTGACGGTATCTGTACTGTGAAGTGTTCTATTTTAATAGGCTTCATAAACATATTAGTAAACAATTTAGTTTTTCAGTTTTACGTTAAAAAAACATGCCTGAAATGCTGCAACACATGCTCATGCGTCCTGGTAAAGAATTATTTTAATTCACACTCAGCACAAAAGAATAGACGCCTGAGTGATGTAAGATCTACCTGCTGTACCCGCCAGATACGCCCGTCATCCTACCAACATAGTGAGGTAGTACGCGTATGGAGTAGAAATGTAAGCCAAAGAATGTTGGCAAAACCTGTTACATTAAATAATATGCGTGCTATGTGAAAAAACACTTCACTGTGGAAATTATTTGTTAATTTACCACACCGAAGAATAGGAGTGATAGAAAAGGAGATATGATAAAATTGTTGCCCACACAGCAATGGTGGCTATGCTATACATTTTAGTACACTGTCAGACGTATAGGCCTATTGACGTTATCAAACTTTCACAGTAGCAATGCTGAAGATTTACTCCTTGTACAAGCTGAGTATTGTAAATGTCCCTTACTGTGTCTGGATTAAAATCTTTTATTGCTGTTTAGGAAGATATTTTTTACAGTGTTACCTTACATTCTGGGTGTGATTTCCTATCCGGCTATTATTATTTCAAATTGGAATGGATTTCCGAAATTACTACAGGACGAATGCTGCGATAGTTCCTAACTATAGGCCATAACCAGTTTTCTCCCCATTTCTGTCTGTTCCAGTTAACAGTTCCGACTTTAATTACTTCGATGTCGATGAAACGTTAAGTCCAACTAACATGAATAAATTACCACATGCGGGACTCAAGTTGGTACCGCAAGTATACGTGAAATGTAACTTATGGTGTACAAAACTTCTCAGCACGTAGTTAAAGAAAATGACAGTTGAGACATAATTTAGGTGTATATATCGCGAGGGAGGTTTTCTCGTTCCTTATTCATCCACATCTCTCAGCCGTGACGACTGTGTATAAACCTTTGTTGTAAAAATATTTCAACAGAAACTCACTGCTCTGTTAAAACGTTCTCTGGAATTTTTTTTTTGGGGGGGGGGGGGAGACAGTAAGCAATAGTGTTGTTCTGTACTTAAAAGTAATATTGACAATTATTTTATGCCCCAAGCACTGTGTATTTTGCTAATTCTGTGCTAATGTATTTAAAATGGCGGCCGTTTTATTTTGTAGCGTAGTATGTTCAATCTCAGGAATAATTTTTTTTCTGAATGTCAACAAATTTATTACACCTATACAAATTAGAAAGCTTGCTGGACTTTTGTATATTGTATTCATCCTGTATTATTAATTTGTCCATAAACGTGGCAATTGTTTAGTTTGACAAAAGTGAGATTCTTTAACCCGATATTTAATTATCTTGGTTCACACATACAGCTTTAAAATTTGACTTGGCTTTTTAGTGCGTGTTTCAATCACATCATATTAATATTTTCTTAACAGTAATATTTTTATATTTATAATAATTGAACATATCCGAGGAAAAATATTTTTCGAATTTTATTAAACTTAGTACACATATACAAAATAGCATACTGGCTTGACTTTCGTCTATTTCGTTAATCGTGTGCTCATATTTTTATAATGGTGGTAATGCTTATGTTCGCATAATATGACATATCTGCGGAAATATTTTTATGATGTTCATTTATCCTGGCACGCATATTCTATTTATTTAGTTGACTGGATATTTGTGTAATTCGTTCAACCTTTGGTAATATTTTTAATACAGCAGCCATTTTTTTTAGTGTTTGAAAGGTATCTCAGCTATTTTGTTCCCCAATTTTATCAAACTTGGTATGCGTACATTACTTAGCAAACTGAATTTCTTTTGTATATATTTCGTTTCTCAAATGTCTAAATTAATATTATTGTTTAGTATTTATATACGAACGTAAAAGTTTTTAATGTTCAAGGCTAATTTGCACCCACTTTTAGGAACGTAGGCTTATCAGTTATGCTGGTAACTTCTAGTTAACATTAAAATTTCCTTTTATAGCTTTTTTTTTATTCTTAAGTATTTGGGATTATTAATTCATTGCGTAAATTGTGTAAATCCTTCTTTGTGATTGATTCTGTTCTATGCGCCCACACAAGAAATGAAATAATACATGTTCCTACGTCAGCATCTCTATGTACACAAACATTTTTGAGCAGTTGTGAGTGAGTCAGTAGGTAAGAAAACATAGAGGTTAGTTCTTGTGACACTGACATATGTATGTTATATGATTACCGTTATGTTTTCAGTTGTGAACCCACCTTTAGAAGGCGCCTGTATGTTCTGTGTGTGGTTGGGCCATAAGAAATAAGAAGATGCTGCAGGACCTGGAATCACACATATGCCCACGTTATAACTGTGATTTTATATCTGTCTCTAGCAACATGTCAAGGCGGAACAAGTATGAATATAATGTATCACATTTATGCTCTTCAAATAGTTAATAAATTGTAATTATTACTTCATACTCTCTCCTTTAAACTATCTTACTATTGTGAATATCCCTTGAATTTAGATAATGTACTTTATAAATAAATAATATTCTTTATAATTTTCTTGTTTAGAATACGTTTAACTACCCTTATGACAAGGTCACCAAAACAAAATTCAGTAACATAAATTTATAAAAGCATTGCATCGTCAAATGTAATTGTGATTAAAGTAGGTTTTAGTCTACTTTAGGGTTTCCCCTACTTACTTGAAAGGCTGAAGACTGGAAATACTCACGTCTTCTCAACAGAATTTAACTTTGAGCCACTCGCATTAATTTTACAATTACCTAAGACACTCGGGGAGCCAAAAGGAAACAAACGCAAATCACAGGCCTAATATTAATGTATTGAACTTAACATTGTTTCTATTTAACACATCAAAATAAACCATTATCATACGTACAAACTATACTGACTGAACTATCATTTACGAAATTTTTTTTTAATAATAAAACAAATCCTTATATTTGACATTTTAATCTTGGTTCAGAAGAAATTTCTCTGCGGGTCGCATCTTATCCCGTGGGCCGCCTTTTGGAAAAGCTTCACTAAGCCTTACATTTGCTCACATTTTACATGCCTTATCGACTATGCGTTAAGGCGTCGAGTCGTAGGTGACTCACCTGAACGTGACATAAGACGAAGCTTCTTATATCCTAATTTCATACTTTTAACGTTTAAATAATATTACGTTTTCTTGAACAGAATAACAATACTTAAACTGAAGACAATTTTGCAGACACTTAAACACATTTTCACAACGAAAATCTCCAAAATGTAACTTGTTTTGTAAATGTAACGTACCGTAAGGTAGTTGCCTACCTAAGCTTGAATTCGTTACAGTGTGCTTCAAAAATAGTATTTTTCTTTACAAAATTATTAAACATACCTCGAATACTTTTACCTAAGTTTAGATAACACATTCCAGACCGAAATGTAACTATGCACACAATAGAGCACTGACACTAAAAGTACTATTCCAACAGAGTTCAAAAGCGTTTCCAGACAGCTGCATCTCAACTTTGATAACTGCATGCACTGTACTTTCTATTGTGTCGCGTTTCATGAAATATGGAGTCCTCTCTTAAAGTCATATGCGGTCATGTTGCCGAACAGTAAACTTCACTTGCGCGGTGACGTCACACTTGGTGAACGTTCGTATACTATTATGTCATACGCTTTCTTAAGGTGGTCGCCTGGCTGGGGCTCGAGCTGCGTGCAGCGTGTTCGGAGCTATATTTTTTCTTAACAGACCAGTAAAAAGGCGTTCACAATGCTTACATACGTAAAGAAAATACACTTTAGAATATTTATGATACCGTATTAGTTGGAAATTCAGGTTTACAATTACATTGACCTTTACTACTATGACAGGTTCAATACATATATACGGTCACCGGTTAAGAGTGCGTGGTAGATAATTAAACGTTGAAAACGTAAATTGGTTCTACGCTTTTTTCGAAGCCAATATGGATAGAATACTCAATAATAATAATAATAATAATAATAATAATAATAATAATAATAATAATAATAATAATAATAATAGATAATGGTATTTTCCAACTTTATGAGTAAATATTAATCCATAATTATTAATTCGTTACACATTATCTCTTGCGCCGCAGTTAAATGCACGAGGTTCCGGCGTCATAAGTTCGTAACACTGGAAACTATTTGATTCAAAACGTTGGTTAAAACTATTGTCTAGGATTGCTATTGTTTAATTTTCGCAAATTGGCTCCAAGAAACCTACAGTAATAGATTAATGCTTTTAGCGTTGAATTATTTACTACGCCCTCTTGAAAACCCACAGTAAAACGTTACAGCGGGAACATTGCGCGCGGGTTTACGACTTTGCACGTAGAGGCGATATCATAATACATGTGAAGACCTGCGTAACTCGTAGCGCTTCTTCGATCTTCACCTCACACACACAAAACTTTTTTAGGCGTCATAAAATAATCTGGCCCGTGGGGGGATCGAACCCACGACCTTCGCGTTATTAGCACGACGCTCTAACCAACTTTTTTTTTTTAATGTTTGGTACAATGGCAAGGCTAACGCCTCGCCACTGCACCAAACATTCCCCCCCTTTAAGTTAGTTAATTAATGCATTCCCCAGTAACTTTGTATGGTGTAGTTGTCGTTTAATTGTAAGTTGTCTTCTGGCACACAGACAAGACGAACACAAACACCCAGTCCTGAACCCGAGGAGGTGGTTGTAAATGCCACCTCCCCGGCCGGGAATCGAACCCGGGACCCTTGCCTCAGCAGCCAGGAGCGCTAACCACTGAGCCAAGTGGCCGGACTCCAACTGAGCTAACGGGCCATATGTTATAATTCTTGTATATGCGTTACTTGCCTAGAAAGTTAACAGAATTACCTTACGTGTAGGTTATTTGAATTGCACCACTTAGTCTTTGACTAAGATTGCTAAATTAGGATACCACTGAAACAGTATTATGTATATTTCAACAACGTAACGTGTCCAGGTATGTCGAGGGTAAGTAATTTTAAAAGTCGTGTTTGTGGAAACTGATGAAAGGGAAAAAATGTATAATGTGCTGTGCAGGAATCAATGAATGCTAAAATAAATTTTAAAAATAAACTCTAAAGTGCAGTAATGTTTTTTCTGTTATTGTTGTATTCAGCTATTTATCGCATAATTCCAACTTCCTTTCTTCCTAGAGTTTTAATATTTGTCCAATAAAGTCCCGTTCATTTTCGATGATCGATAGTGAGCCCTAAGGTAATGTCTGTTATTTTTTTTTTTTTAGTTCAGCTTTTCTTGTAAGCTACCGGGTTCTTTGAATTTCATCTTAAGTGTAATACATTAACGAATATCGACACATGGACAGAAATCCTTACACCTTTCAAGTCCTTTCCATTTACGTTAACCAGGTTTGCTCGGTTTTCTTTCTCAGAAAATATGTAAAAATATAGTCTGGTGATCTCATTAAGCTCATTAGTGCTGCGTGTCCTTAGAATATAATCAACGAATTGTATAAAATGTCAGTAATATTTTCCAGGCGAGCGTAGAGTTCGTGATTGTTTCGTCGTCTACTAATTTTCTTTTACTAAGGCTATTTTTTCCTTAGAATCTTCTTTCTTTGACTTCGAGTTTCCCATTAAGGTCTACGTAAGCAATTTGTAAATGTTTTATTTACATTTAAGTTATTAGAGGCGGTTTACAAACATATATTATACAAGGACAGAATTGGGAGGGAAGTCGGCCTTGGTCTTACTAACGCGTTGAGTTATTTAATTGTTCGGTTTTTTTAATTCTGAGAAGAAAAGTAGGACATTTTCTATTATAGCGTGATTTTTTTTATCTTGTGCTACAGCACAAGCATATTATTTTAACTTACAGTGTATATATATATATATATATATATATATATATATATATATATATATATATATATATATAGAGAGAGAGAGAGAGAGAGAGAGAGAGAGAGCTAGTGTGTGTATTTATTTATTTATATTGGAAGCACTCAGCCAAACAAATGATTTATATTATCAATTTGCTTCGGCCTAAATAGGCCTATACTTTTATAAGTTCAACTGCTATAGTTGTTCAATAGCGTAAGGTAAACAGAATCAACACTATAATCGTAAATGATACATTTTATTCTCAGAATTTGTAAAAAGAGAAAAATAAAATTGTTCAAAACATGGGATGAGACCCGACCTTACGAAGCCATCCCAGTATCCATCTGGAGCGATTTCAGGAAACCGTCTATGGAAAAAATCTAAACATGGCTATGGAAGGCAGATAAATTAGTCTGGACATTTTGTCGACAACTGGTGACCCCACCGACCATTACCACAACACTTCTTTGGCTGTATTGGTGACTTATATAGCTCCTGAGATAGCAGTCTCTATGCAGGTGCCAACTCCTGAGCAAACTGTGTCACCCGCTGGCCGCCCTTGCACTACGTTGTCACAAGTGACGATTCTGCGACAAGAACTTCAACCATTTCTCACATGCCCGTCGACATGAAGCTTCGTCGACATGAAGCTTGCTGTATTTTGAATAAAAATCGTCTGGCTTCAATGTGCAGACAGTGTGAATAGCTGTTTGTGCGACAAGATAATTTAAAAGACACTTGAATACATGACAAGGACTCATTCCCCTACCTATGGACTGATATTTGGGTGAATTGTGAAGAGTATGCAGAGGGATATTTCCACATATCAGTGTTAAACTTGATTCAACACCATCAGTGAAGACTTCTATGGAAATGTCGCGGGAATCGAAGTCAAGTCCTTAAAAACACTAATGTAACTACTGCACCAAGGCATATTAACACGATGCAAGAAGGCATGTAAGGCACAAATGCATGATGAACTCCTCTCATTTGGCCTATCGCTGTGATGAGTGTAATCGATTGTATGCACGTACTGATAATTTAAACAGACAAATGAAAATGTCAGGTAAATCTCCTTGAAAAACTACAAGATTCGATGACTATACAAGCTTGTGGAGTTCTAGAACTTTAAACTATGAGAGATGATGGAATCATAACACCTCAGGTCATTTCCTACCCATATATGAGAAGCCTGGACAATTTGTCAGCATTAAGGTACCCATGCCGACACTGCAACAAGACTTTCAGTAAAAGTTGTAATTTGTGACGTCATGAGAAGAGCAAAAATGTACGAAGATGACTTATTGGACATATCTAATACTGGGACGTTACAAGTGTGTGGGCAAGAGTTCAAGTGTTATGGCACTACAAACAACCAAGATGGAATCTGCCGAGAAGCATACTGCAATCATGTAAACATGTGTACTGGCACGACAAGCAAGCCTGTAACATGTATAAACACACAAAATGCTAATGGTTTCAAATTGAAAGAATATGCTTTCCGAGGTACTCTGAAGTCGTATGCAGTTTCGAACTTGGCAGGTACTGTAAAAAGGTATTTGCACATTTATTGACAGCATTAAAGAATATTTAATACTACAGTTAGGCCTAACTGTGTAACGGGAAAATCACGGTGTACAAAGAGGTATCTGCTCTGAGTAATACATGCGAGCAAATAAGTGGGTGTACTGCTAGTGTAAATATATTTTTAAAAAAGTTTTCTTTTTGTTTACCTTGTGTTAGTGCATTTTAATTATGATTGAAAGTATGTATATAATATACTAAAGAAATATGCAAATTTACATTAACTTAACATGTATACAAACTATGATAGGTACAAGTGTAAAGATGAAAGATGGGTGAAGTGAGGGGTTATGTGCTCAGGTCTACGTCGCTGGTACATGAGAGCTTGTCTAAACTTGCATTATGTGCAGACCTGACGTGATGAGGGAGGGGAAGGTAAGATCGTGTACTGGAGAAAGGAAAGAGGAGATGGAAGAGGTTCTAACATGAGCACTAGTAATGGAATGGCAGAGAGGAGAGTGAGACAGGCAATGTCAATTCAACATCATTTACTGAAGTGGAGGAAGAGGAGAGGAGATTGGAAGGGTTCTAACATGAGTGCCAGTAATGTACGGAAAAGAGGGGTGAGGAAGAAAGGTAATATCAATTCAAGGTCATGCACTGAAGAGAAGGAAGAGGAGCTGGGGAAGGTCCTGACAAGAGCACCAGTGGGGAAGGAGAGGGTGAGGATGTAAGGTAATATGATGGTGTTGATAAGAGTGGAGAGGGGAGATAGGACAGGTTGTGACGCGAGCACTAGAGGTGAAGAGGAGAGGGGGAAGAGGACGGAAGATACTGTAAAACTGCATGGCTATACAAAACTATAGTCAGTTCCTTTCTAGGTGCTGTATGAGTCGGGTGTTGACCTCCATGTCTGAGAGTTGTGCAAGTAAGTATCAAAAATATTTAACTGTTTTAATTTATTGTAAATCGATCGGGTATAGCTAAGTGTGTGCAGCGAAAGGAACCTATAGGATTCTGTATTTTAAAATAAAAAATGATATTTATTTTTAATGTATTTTTTAATTCGATATATCTAATTTATCATAAATCGATTGGGTATGGTTTCGAGGGTTTATAGAATTGTTTGTTAAATAACTTAAAAATTGTATTTAATTAAAATTTATTTTTTTAAATTATGTAAATCTTATTTATCACAAATCGATCGGGTATAGTTTGGAGGTCTGTAGGATTGTTGGTTTTATAATTAAAAATTTATATGTAATAAAAAAACCTGTCAATTGGATTTATAGTTAAATGATCAGTTATGGGGTGCATGTGTGTAAAGGATGATTAGGGAAGGGGGCTATAGGAAAAATATCCTGCGTGTATTATAATTGAAAAATATAATTTTATTAATTTTGCATTTTTAGGTTACTTAAAATTGTTTTGGTTTTAATGAAAAACGATTGGATGTAACTAACATGGGAGTCGTGTTTAAGTAATTTCCATAGTTCTATTTAAATAAATTGTTAAAATAATTTTACAGCTTGATTTTAATGGGGTTTAATTGTGTCCTTAGCTGTAAATAAATTCATTTAAGTAAAATGGTAAAATGTTAAAACAATTTTAATGAATTTTAAAAAATAAAGAATTAATAAATTACTTAAAGCACTTCCCTCAAACACGGCGCTTCCATCAGGCTCCCCAGCCAAAATAAATATCTATTAATTTGATATTTATGCTCAGTGTTACCCTCAATGTGACTCATTCCTCAGAGTCTTCTAGCGACATTGAGGGTTGATGTCGTCATGCTAGTTTTGAGACATCCACAAAGGGAATTTTGATGAGTTGTGGAAAAAAAGAAATTTTTTTGAAAAAAAAAAAAAAAAAGAGGAAATTTTGGATGAATTAATTTTGACCTTCTGGCAACTTAAATAGTTGGTTAAAGGTCAAAGTCAAATCCAAGATGGCGAATGTTACGTCATTTTTACGACTCCACTGGTTCGGCCCTAGCTCCACCATCAGGCTCCACGGCCAACTTCGGCTATTCTATACCACTCACAAACACACCCTGTACATTTGTCGCCAGACCCAATTAAGTTTGAACCAACCCGTCTCCACGAAAACTCCGATTGTTGCACTCATTCACTTTCTTTCTCTCTGTAGTATTCTCTTTGGAATGCTGTACAATGTAGACACGTCCTGAATATTTTACTATTATTACACTGTTCGGAGGACATCTTAAATCTGAGGCTCTTAAATTAAACCCGTGAAACAACGGGTTGTTCAGGTATTTGAAAATGAAATGCAATCGTGTTTATGTAATTGTCTTGAGGAAATGTTTTATGTAGTTTATACGCATGTGCCAGAATTGTCTAAACGAAAATGTGTAAACATAAAACTTTGTAAGTAAAACGGTGTAACTTTTTATAAAAAAATTTAATGTGGTGTTTTATACTTTATATATATCTATAGTAAAATATCGTGAATTTATAATTTGTATCCTAAATAATTGAGTTTTAATGTTTTGTTATACCGAATACAATAGCATATGTTAAATGTTGGATAAAATGTAATAAATAAGTAAAAATAGAAATCATACATTAGTGGACAACAAATGAAACATTCCAGCCAACACTACATCTACAGTAAAATTCTGGGGAGAAATTTATGACATCTTTGAAATAAGGACCGAAATAAAACAGGTTCTCTCTCGCCTTTGTTCTCCAATAGCGTATTTTTGAGAAAGTCACTCGTAATATGTGGAAAGAAATGGGAGACAAATGGGGTTCTGAAGGTCAGGCTTGGCTACGAAAACACGAACCTGACAGTTGACTGCCTGTCCTTTTCAGATTATATCGTTATTATTATTTTTTTTCTAATTTCTTGGTAAATCTGCAGAACAGATCAATGAACCCCTGAAACAAGCATCAAAGGCAGACTTCAAGATCTTCTTTCAGGAAACCTAGATAATAAGTAACATTAAGGTATCACAAGGAGAGCTAGATAAGAAAGTTCAAACACCTAGACTGTTTATGGTCCAACATCTCAGAGAAGGAACCCTTTGCATCACTAATGAGAGAAATGGAGAAAGCAAACTAAAGCCATGTTCAACAAGAAGTCAATATCCCTAACTACCAAGGTCAGACTTTACTATACAGTGATCCGACCTGCAGAGCAAAGTGCAGCTACGGTAAAGCTGACTCGTGTTCGGGAGGACACGGGTTCGATTCAAGGGCAATATTTTCTAACTTAAGCTCATGGCGATTCTCCCACCATTTCTGTCTGTTCTAGTCAATGGTTCTGTATTTAATTACTTTGCTGTCGACGAAACGTTCAGGCTAATTTGTCTGTCTTTTCATAGCAACATTTCAATTTTTCTATGGTTTCCCGAAATAGCTCCAGATGAATGCTGGGATGATTCCTGAAGGTCAGGTCTCACGCCGTGCTTTGAATTATTATATTTTTCTCTTTTTCTAACTTCTGAGAAAAATAAGTGTATAATTGACGATTATAGCGTTAATTCTGTTTACCTTGCGCTACAGTAAAATCCTAGAAGTTGAACTTTAAAAGTATATCTAGGCTGAGGCAAATTAACAATATGTAAAAAAAAGTGTTGGACTGATTGCTGTCTAACTATATGTTAAAAGTTCAAGTGCTGGGCTTGTACTGTAACGCAAGGTAAATATGATTAACGATATATTATCATATTTCACACTTTTCTTCTTAGAATTTAAAAAAGCGAACATCTAATTAACTCAACGCGTTTACAAATACTAAGACGTATTTTTCTCCCAGTCCGTGTCCTTGTGTAATATATGTGTGTAACTGTCTCTATAACTTAGCTGTTGAAGAGACATAAATCCAAATTTTGAAAATTGCTTACGTCAGGTCTCAAGGAGTAACTCGAAGTCTAAAAAAGAAGATTCTGAGGAAAAATAGCCCAAGCCATAGAAAATGGCGAATGTAGGTGACGAAACAATCACGAACTCTACACTCGCCTGGAAAGTATAACATACATCATGTAGAACTTGTAGGTTGTATTCTATGGCTACGCATCACTTATGAGCCTTATGAGATCACCAGACAATATTTTTACTATTTTCAATACGAGCCTCGTTCATATAAGTGAAAATAATTTGAAAGGAGTTCCTAGAGATTACATATGTCGATATTCGTAAATGTATTACACTTAAGATGAAATTCAAAGAACATGATACCTTACCATAAAAGCCTAAACTTAAGAGTACTGTGTACTGGTTTGAAATTTCCACGTTTGACGCGCGGTAACAGCGGCGTGATAAGAACCATAGTACCGCTCTCGACGATAGACACATGGTCTCTATTCGCAGCGAGCTAAACTGGCATGCAATGTTTTCACAGAACTCTTTTTTCTATGGGGCTTTAAACTGTGACCAAATAATTTTATTTTTGCATAGTTAGAAGTAAAGACAAATGCACGCACCTCATTTTGCAATTTACGGATTCAGGTCGTATTTTCAGAGTTACAGCAGTCTAAAAAAGCCGTTTTTAGGCATTTTCAGAGGCCCAAAAATCTTGTTACTAACAAGCATACAGAATGTTCAAAAAGTGGCATACGTAGTTTCAAGTGGGTGATCTTTTCATAGATAACAACAATAAGAATAAGTTCGGCGGTTTCGCGTAAAAAAAAGTATTCACACCATCCAACGGTTAAGTACACAGTCCCCTTAAAAAAATAAAAAGCCAGACATGACCTGAGGGCCGGACTCAACACCATCAACAATCTAAAACTAACGGGACGTTACTGGGTCGAGGAAAATGCTGTTGGATTTACGCGATAATAACTGGCTGAAACGATAACAGGAAATCATTACTGTGCTCTGCGATTTTTTTTGAAAAGGTATTACTAGCAATTAATCCCTGCACAGCACAGTTAAATTTTTTCCCTCGTTTCTTTCGTTTCCACAAACACAACTTTCAATGTTACTTGCCCTCGACATACCTTACACGTTACGTTGTTAAAATAACAATAACACTGCTGCAGTGGTATGCTAACACAGAAACCTTAGGCCGTATCTAAATTAAAGGGGTACTCTGTTGAGAGAGTACACTTTCGCATAACACCAAGAGAGAGAGAGAGAGCTGTTGTTTGTCCTCTGGCACTACGCTCTCTCCAGGTAGGTCGATGCTCTCTCGTTTTTGTAAACAAGCAATGCAAAGGTTACAAGTTCATAAAATGTAATAATAAAAGTTATGGACACATCAAATTCATTTGTGGACGTTTCAAAAATAACTTTTAAACTTACTGGTGTCGTACTTCAAGCGGGGAATAACTGTTCATAGGCGATGTTAAAAATTTATTTTTATTTTGGGTATTTAAATGCATGCCAAGGGTGACAATGTTATTGAATTTCTCGCCATAGGCATATGTTCACTGGAAATAATTATTTATGTAAAAATACTGAAATATTTACAACATATGACGCATGTTTCTTCATTAACCTCAAACAGTTGTAATCAAGATGACGTACGTCAGAGAGCTCGCGAGAGCGATAGGGCTGTGTCTCAGTTCACTCAGAGAGTGTTCTGTCACACTCTCTCTCGCGCGACCACGTCATATTGACGTCAGAGAGAGTGCGAAAGAGCGAGAGAACAAAACTGTTTACTCGCTGCACTCTCTCGTTCTCTCTGGAGCACGCCATCTTGATTACAACTATGGTTTGAGTTTATTGAAGAAACGTGTGTTACATATTGAAAATATTTCAATATTTATGCATATATAATTATTTACAAAGAACTGTTAATTATGGCGAGAAGTTGCATAAACATTTTCTGCCCTAATATATGTTTAAATACACAAAATGCAAAACTACGAAATCGCCTATTAAAAGTTATTCGCTGCTTGAAATACGACGTCGGTAAGTTTAAAATTATTATTTTAATTGCCTACAGATATATTTGATGTGTTTGTAACACGTATTAATAAAATTTACGCACTTGTTACCTTTACATCGATTGTTTACAAACTCGGGAGTGCATCGTCCCAGTACGAGAGAGCGAGAGTGCCAGGGAGCTCTGTCTCTCGTGGTAATGCGAAAGAATGCTCTTCTCCAGAGAGTACTCTTTAAATTGATAACAGCGTCAGTATACAACATCGTTATCTTGCTCTTTCGTACTCTCGGCGACCAATTGAGACAAGCAGAGAGTGTTCTTCTCTCTGACGTAGTCGTGACGTATTTGCGAAAGAGAGAGCATGAAATAGCACTCTTAGGGTGAATTGAGACAGGGAGTTGGTCGAAGGCAAAGTGGTACAATTCAAATAACCTACGCTGAAGGGAATTTCTGTTAACTTTCTAGGCAAGTAACGCATATACCGGTGTTGTAACATATGGCCCGTTAGCTCAGTTGGTTAGAGCGTCGTGCTAATAACGCGAAGGTCGTGGGTTCGATCCCCCCACGGGCCAATATTCATTTTTTGTCTTTATAACATTTTATCTCACGTCATTTACATGCATGTGTTGCGAGAAACGTTTGTTGGTTTCATATAAGCAATTATTTTTACATTGATTGATGTTTGAATGTATGTAACGATGCATGTGTGAATTTGTGCTTGTATTTATTTTGTATAAGAGTCCGTATACATATGAGTGAACTTAAGTAATTATAAATTTGGTGTGTATGTGAATCCATGTATATATGCTAATAATATCTATATATTTATTTGTTTGTTTATTACGAATTGAATATATTTCATGCGTAATGAAAGGAACATATATAACAGGTTTTTTTGTTAATTCACTATCAATTTGTGTACACAATATAGGGAATAACGTGTCACCGTGGTGTCGTCATGCGGAATTAACTATTATTTTCACTCTCTGTGTGTACAGACATAACTATTCTACTATCTACACTCGCACGACATGAAAATCCACTACATAAATAGTTGTTTAGTTAATAAGAAACCATCGTTTGTAAAGTTTACATTCACCCCTCAGAAAATACCTCGTACTAGTACACTATTGCAGTACACACATGGCATTGTTTTATGCTGCCACCGCATCGTCCATCAAGTTCTTAACAGCTCAATTCCTTATCCGATCATTCTGTGATATTCATTATCATCTGTAGGCCTGTAGGCAAACATATTTGGTTGAAGTAAGCGACTTCGTAAAAATGTTTGCTTCTAGCAAGATAACGTGGTAAAATAACTGTATATGCGAGGATGTCATACAAAAGCAGAGACACATCAAGATCACCACAATAATTTACGCACTTCTTAGCCACTCTTAACCAAATTAAATTAGTACAGACGTAAACACATATTAACGTTGTCTGGTTAATTATGGCACAAAGAACAATCATTCGAAAGCATATATGATTGCAGTATAAATGAACGAAAATGGTTTTGTCGTTTCAAAGAGGACACGTTTGTTCTGCTTTAAGATATAACATTTAATTAGTTTAACCTTTAAGATGGACGTTATAAACCGTACTATATTAACCGAGAGTAAATCACTTTATACAATTGTGAAAATATGTAAAAATACTTTCAGATGCACTGTCATAATTACATTTACCCAGAGGGAGATTAACGCAGAAGGTAAGAGAGCATCTCATGTAATTTAGCTAGTGCCAGGTAAACCAATTTAATTTTAGTATACAAAGGTTTCCAACACTCATAACCAGCTCTTCAGTGACCAATTAGTGATAAATATGTGATGTGTGCTCGTTTATATATATATATATATATATATATAAAGAGAATTTTAACTGAAGTTGTACCTAGAACAAAACATGTAAAATAGATATGAGATAGAAAGTATACAACTTGCTCTCCTGTACAGATTCCTCTAGTATGTAATATAATAACGTCCGCGGTTATTCCCTTCATAGTAACCAAAGTAACCAAAAGCGCTTAAGAAATATTTGCAATCACAAAATTAATTTTTATTAGTATGTATATCAAACCAACTGTTAACGCAATGCAAAATTTTACATGTCTTTATTTTTTTTAAAAGCAAGGCTTTGCCTCGTGTGGAAGGAACTCAATGACTTAACAGAAATCAAACCTGATATTTTGTGGTCAAGGGACGGCTTACAATCCGAATATCAGAAAAAAGTTTGCCAAGAATTTAATCCCACAAGGCGATTGAACTATTGAACAGGTAAGAATAGATAAGAGGGCTTTATGTATCTTCGACAGCAAGGTAATTATAGACGGTGATACGACGTGGTACAATGACAGGAACTGGGAGAGAAGTCGGACGTGGTCTGTGTAAGAAACCATCCCAGTATTCGCCCTCGAGCGATTTCGCGAAATCATGTCAAACCGTAATCAGAATGGCCAGAACCGGGGATCGAACCCAGGGGGCCAGTTAAATATCGCCACCTGCTATTTGCACCGACGCAGCGCAACGCAAGTGCAGGGCAAGTTAAATGCTTCTTCTATGGCATTTCGTGATTCCACTCCAGCGCAAGCAGACGCAACGCAGGTGCAAGTTTTGCGTTGCACCCATAAAAGGCGACATTTAATCGCCCCCCCCCCCCAGGTTCCTGCCGATTGCGATTCCAACGCGTCACCATTGCGGTACCTCGCTCGGTGACGGTTGAACAGACTTTGACGAAGAGCATTGTTGGCTTGACGTGGCAGATGATTACCAGATAGCTTCAGTACCTACTGCGTTGACATTCTAGAACAAATCAAGCAGTTTTTTGATGTGCTATTTGCAACCACTGAGCAGCATGTGGAAGCAAGAACCACAAAAATACTAAGAAACGATGTAGATGCAGAAACAAGGTATTATAACTTATTTTTGTCACGTTATCCTTTTCCCATATCTGAAAACGTAATACCTTCAGCTCTGAGATAATAACTGGTGATGACATTAGTGGCCACAAAACTGGTGAAATAGGTTATTCGAGCGTTATTAGCTGCAACTTTTTTTTTAAACGAAAAATACTGTATATTCTTGCCTTTCAAATCATAATTAATGATTATCACGACCCGGTAAATGCATGCATGAATTTCGAAGACATTTCTTCACAAAAAATCAAATGAATAACTACGATAACGTTTCCGCTATGAGTTGGCCTCGTATCTAGTATATATTTTTGACTAACTCGGAATGAAGAAAACACGGAAGTATTTGTTTAAGACTTGTTATGTCAACAAATGAGACAGTTCTACTATATTTACGAGTTATGGTAAAATACATACAGCAATGGTATGACAAGAAAGCCAAGAATGTGTTTGATGGACGCCTGCGTCAAGTGAGAGGAATACTAAACCAGTTTCACAGGACTTGTAAAAATACTGGACCGAATGCCATGTTTGATACAACAATATCAGTAACCACGATAAGAGAAATACTTCTGTTTAGTGAACAAAATAAGCACCGTCTCATCTCTTTATTGAATCAACGACTTGAAGGTGTCGACGTTGTTCAGGACTTTGAACGTGTGCTTGTTGAAGGGTAGGACGTAGGTTTTTGAACTTATTTTGAACGACCTAACTACAACTTTCTGAATGGTCAGTCTATTGAAACGTTTTTGTGACGTCACTACCATCCAACATTATTTGACCAACTTTATTAGAATCAGTTGGAAGGAAAAATTTGACAGTGTGGCAGGGCCGTAATATACTCGTATTATATTATAACGTACGTAACACAAATACACAAATTTTTAACCAACTAGAATACTTTATGGGTTCAAAAATTTATTGGATATTGGTTGACTCAGCCAATCACAATCACACCTACTGTAACTGAAACATCATAACCTTCATCCGTGCACCTGTTGAGATGGATCGAAAATATTACCGTAATTTTAGATAAAGACAAAGCAATCTAATGTAATTTAAATTAATCGACGAGTCGTGGCGTTGTTTACTTTAAAAATTTCATACTAATACTTAAAGTGTATGTCTACTGAGTCTGTGCGTTTGTGATTAAAATAAATACATCTGAAAAAATAAATTAATAAATCGTTATTCAAAATATTGCAGGAGAATTGCACTTACTGTTCTTTCTTGAAGTTTTCCTGCTGGCCATTTTATTTTTCATCATTTACATACTGAATGCTCTTAAATTGAAATTGTGTATACCAAATTTTTACTCTTATTCTAAACATATAGGTTACGAGCTCCAAAACAATGTGAAAGTGCGACATGTCTTCAAACATATTTGATTGTAACCAGCCAATATATTTGAGGGAAAAACTTGATGACTGCGTTTCGTCAAATATGCATCTTCCAACTTTATTGTAAAATTTTGTTAGAGACAACAATTTGACAGTGTGACAAGGCCTTTAGCGAATCCCAGTTGAGAATGACAGAAACCTAGTTATATCGATCCTATTTGATAGTACGCTGTATGACCCCACTCGGTAAATGTAACTTTCATATAAACAGGTTGGGCTCTGAAATGATTTACTTCGCTGGATGCACGCCATTTGCTTATTAATGTTGCGGTCTGCAGTTTCACAGAAAACCATCGCTTACATTAAAGAAGCAAAGATACATTAAATAATCCAGAATTGGCAGTAGCAACTAGCGTTAATATGGACACAAAACAAACGGAAAAGGAAAGTAAAAACAGGCAAGGACCAAGCAAGGTGCATGGAAAAGGCGACAAATATGGACAAAGACAACAAGGACAACACAATGTTTGTAGAGAAGACAACACAACGAATATAACACAGGCGACGATAGTCGTCTACGGGAGCTGCTTACTATCATCACATCCGATTGTACGTCGCTGTCGGTTGTGTACCGTAGATGAGGATCTCCACTTTGAACAGTTACAGTACAATATATTCGAAAAGCAGGTACCATGAACCTTTTTACCTTTTTTTAGCTACAACTAACCAAAGAGCTGTGCGAAAATAACTACTGTACTATCGCGTAACCCGCATTCACACACAGTAACTAAACCGTGGTCTACGACCAGCCGTGTAACGCGGGTTGCTAACCTGGCAGGCAACAAAGTGTCGCTTCACAAATATTATTCTTCCCACCACTCACCTCGTCAGTAACAGTTCGCGTTAAAGTGTCCCATTAAAGTTACGTGTATGTATTGTGCGTTAGTGTATGACTATTACTCTTTTGAAAACTATAAAATACCCATATGTTACACACATATTGGTATGATAAAAACAATCCTCCCCTGTGCAAGAACTTAAGGTCTTACGTAAAGTAACAACGTCATTTACGAAGTGTTTCTTTAACCTCCAGTACGTTTTATTATATTCTGCTAAAGCTATTTAAATTTCTATTTAAAAAAGGGGAAAGGGGGTTCTCCACTATAATTTTATGTACAACATTGTTTGTATAATGTATTCTATCCCGTTTTGGATAGCTTGTACCAATAGTTCAGGAACAATCTGTATTTGTATTGAAGAAAATATTTCCAAGTATGACTGTACAACAATACGTTTTTAAAAAGTATAACATTACAATATTCAACAGTTTCCTACTACGGATATGTTTCGCCTTACACACGCAATAGTGAAACAAACTCCATTTTTATTGTATTGTACTACAAATAGCGTTATCAAAAGTTACAGTATTGCACTACAAAGAGCTATCACAAAATTAAATACAAAACTAAAATTTTACTTGTTTAATAATGCATTTTCTTTTTTGTTTTCGTATATGTTAGTGTACTGCACTACAAAGACCTTTAAAACCCTGAATGTAGAAATTTATGTAACTAAAAGTCGATATTTTTTTATGTTGTGGTTTTGTTCCGGAGACGGACAATATGCTTGTGACAACACTACTCTGCACATGCTTGCCTGTATTTGAAAGAACTTGTGCGTCTCTGTGTCTGTGGCTGATTGTGTTGGTGTGCGCGCATGTGTGTTTACCCAATAAACTCCTGAACATATAAGCCGAAGTCTAAAGAACTCCATTCATATATACAGAATGATACTTAATTAAATTGACACCTTTTGGGAATCGATTCCTGACGATAAAATACTTCGGAAACATATTGTTACAAGTTTAATCAAAAACTTAAATGTGGGCAATTCTCGTGAGTTCTTTTGGGATAGAGGTCTTATAATTAGAAATAAAATAGTTAAATTAAGTGCTGGATTTAATAGCTCACAAAATTACGAAATACAGAAAACAGCAATCAACTATAACTTTCACAACATAATTAACTATGCATACAATTAGTACTGTGCCACAGAAACGTTAATTTACTCTGACAGTTAAAGCACAAGAATACTAACCATTAATCAAAGACTACAAATCACAATAAAAGTTCAGTCATATATACAATCAACAGTCTTTCAAATACTGATAATGTACAACGTTAACAGTCCGAAGTGGTGATGGCTCACCTTGCACTATGCAGCACCCAGAGTGCACCACTGTCTTCACTCTTGAGGTCTTCGATTCGATTCCCGTCGCGCACCTCCTTCTTCACATGTCGACCCGCAGCAGCAGTCTCACCCAGTACTGCTCCAAAGGTATGTGCCTGTAGCCTCGCAGTAGACTCCGACGTCACCAAGACATCTTCCTGACATCACCAAGATGTCCTCACCAGCCTCTCTGCATTAGCTTAGCACCTCCTCCGAGCAGGCCCAATAGCGAATTCTCGAAGCACTCCTTCTCTTGAATCACCAGGTAGATAGTCTCCTCAAGTAGCCAGTTACTGCCCTCCTCGACACAACACCGTCAGTGTTGTTCTCCACAGCTCACCGCCTCTGAAGCACTCCATCATAACACTGCAAGTGTAGTTCGTCCTTCCTGCAGCCCGCTGACGTCACACAGCCTCGAAGCCGCCGACCACTGCCGCCGTGTTGCAATCCTCGAGACGCCACACCTCGCCAGTTCAGTCGCGCCGACACAACACCTGAGTGTTGTCTGTCCCTTCTGCAGGGCGCTGATGTTACTCAGCCTCGACACCGACCACCGCCGCCGTGTTGGCTTCCTCGAGATGCCGCACCTTGTCAGTTCCTCCGATGTTACATCAGCCTCGACGCCATCGTAATACCACCCCCTAGGCGCTGGGTCCTCGTCATCTCTGCGCCGCCGTCAGTGTCTCCTCTCGGCCCATCACTTCTCACGAAGCCCGTCGCCGCCCCAGTGGCAATGCCGCCCCTAAGGGCGCTGCCTACACCACTCTCAGTTCTCACTTTATGCTCGCTGACTACAAACTCATACTAATCCTCTTCAGACTTCAGACTCTCCACGATTCACTAAGACTCCCCAAGACTACACAAGACTGACTGACTAATATTGCGCAGTTCCGAGGCTTTTATACGGCCCCTTTATCGATGTTAATTGGTGACACAATTTAATGACCAGAGGTCTAAAAATATATATTACCTCGGTCGTGCCTGTTGGTAGTGACATATATGCATTGGCGTCATCGGGGAGTCCCAATTACGACTCTCGGGAGTTGCGACATAGCTGCGAAAACCCATGACGTTACTGGTCGATGCAGGCTGTCCCCCAGGATTATGAAATATTATAGCCAGAGCAGCACGCAACAATATGTAAGACTTACAGCCTAAATAAATTTTTTATTAATGGCGGTATGCACCCTTAAATTAAATCGCATGCTTCTGTGTACATAAATAAGAAATTACTTGATATTAAATACCATTATTTCGCTTAAAGTTTACATGACAAAACTGTTAGAAGTGAATGTTTTCATTTTATAAAATTACCTCCCTAACAATAATAAAACCAGTAGGGGCATCATTGTAATAGTTCGAAAAGTGCTTAAAATGCATGTTAATCAAAATTTTTTCATAGTTTAAGAATGAAAAGGTTAACTGGAACAAAAAACGGTCGCCTTTGTGTGACACTCTTAGGTTACTGGTTTTCGTTGAAATTAATTTGGGTTTTTTTTTTTTTTCACAAACGTACGTTAATTACGCCTGTCGCTATGCAACCTGTGTAACATATGCTAGGCGGTCTGTCTACCACACGAGCGAAGTGCTCTACATAATCATTCAGTTGGCATTTAGTTACCGTATGCAGTGTCAATGATCACACATTAACCGAGTGGAAACTGGGGAATAATAATAATTTACCAATTATAAAAATACAAACGCAATCCTGTAAATTACCGAAATTTTTACAAGAACTTTCGTGCAGTAGACTATCAATGTTCACAGAACATACATATTATACCGTTATTTCAATAGGTTACCTAAGTTCTACCTAACATGCTTGCGGTTTCCGAATAAGTTAATTTATTTTATCATTTTAAAATGCTTTTTATGTAGCACATACAGGGAAAAGACTAGAGAATGAATTTCAACGAGAACCAATAACCTAACAGTGTAAAAAAAGGCGACTGTTTTTTTTTTCAGTCAACGTTTAATTTCATGACCTATGAAGATGTTTCATTAAAGTGCACTTTTCCCACTTCCAATTATGACAGTGGTGCCCAAGGACCGGCACTGAAATTGAACTGGATAGGAAAATTATGTATCCAGAAATAATTTCTGTCCTGGCGGAGCTAAATTGGAAAGGGGTAAAAGCTGTTCACACACACTACAATTCAGAATTGGGTTTCAGTTCGGGTTTGGGTCCGGAATTAAAAGCAACCCAGCTGCAGACGTATCCGGGCTGGAATGTAATGAGAGAGTTTGAAAGACATTTCGGCCGTACAAGAATCGCCTCGCGTAATTTAATTTCAGATCGAGTCCGGACTGATACTTTGATAGTGTCCCTTTCATTTCAAAACTGGAATTGAATAGGAACAGTTGAAAGTGTTCCACGTCGGGCCAAATATTCATACACAGTTAAATTTCATTTCTGACCCGGACTGAAAGCATTATATTCTCTCCTACATTTCTGAATTGGAATTAAACAGGAACAGTTGAAAGGCTTCTGCGTCGGACCAAATATTCATACACCGTTAAATTTCATGTCTGGTCCGGACTGGAAGGATTATATTATCTCCTACATTTCAGAACTACAATTCAATAGAAACAGTTGAAATATTTCCACTCTGTACCAGATATCTAATACGCCGTAAATTTCATTTTTGATCCGGACTGAAATTATTATATTGTCCCCTACATTTCTGAACTAGAATTAGATAGAAACATTCGAAAATTATTAACCCCGGAGAGCCCTTACTGACACTTTTACAGTGACTCGCACATTTTCGAATTGAAATCGAGAAGAAACATTCAAAAGACTTTCCGCTGTCTTTTTTTTTTTATTGACAACATTGAAACCTCAGATTTAACTTTCCTTTATTTACTGACACAGTTGGCCAGTAATTGACCAGCAAGGACCTGGTCTGTGTCTGGGTCGGAGGCTATATTTGACGTCACTTCCTGCTGAACTTACTGGCTTGCTGGAGGTAGGACGGTTTCAACAGAAAGAAACGAGCGACGACGCAAGACATGATGGGTGACGAAAACATTCGTAGCGGACATGTCGGCGAGAATCATTAGGCGCTAATGAAAACCACTTCGTAACTACTTGATAGCGTAGATATTACTCTAAAATCGGTCCAGAACGTCATGTGATAAAATATACCGACCGTCAAGAACTCTTATATCATTCACACAATAGTGTACAGTGCGATTATTTAAAAAATGAAACTACACGTGCTATTGAAAATATGTTGTAATTTTCGAAATGTAACTTACCTTGTCATTTATCTCACTAGGAACTGAATACAAGATTACGTTATAAGTGGCATTGGAACGCCTTTTAAATTGCTTTCGTCTCTATTCACAAGGTACTGAACCAGCGAGCAGTTTTTTCATCTTGCAGAAAATATTGGAACGTTTGTAAATTACAACATAGTCAAAACTTCTGAATGTAAGTGAAACGTATCGTATATGATAAATATGTGTTTAAATCAACAGCAAAGTAACTCGGGGGAAGATGCCAACTGGCGGTAGATGCCAGTCATTCAGGTTTTTACGTTTATATAATTATTATTTAAACTGATTTTAAAAACACTCATAGCTCATTACTTGCTAACACAAATGTCCAACAACAATTGTACCCTATCGTAATACTTTTCCCACAATAAATTCAAACATTATGGTTTTAAATTCCTCACGTGTTACATCTTTCCCCGAGTTACCGTACATATAAATTCCATTTCGACATTTTCTACGTAGGCCGGTTTACAAAAGGTATTTAATGTTCATTCGCACATATTTCTTTCGACTCTTGAGCATTAAGAATAAAAAAAAGTCACGTTATGTTTTACTCCGTACATCTGAAGTGGTATTCTGACTGCAATTTACAGATGTAAAAATATATTCTTCAACAATGGTTCATTATTCTTGTCAACTTGTTTTCTTACTATTGCGTTATTTTAATGTACAGAAGTTATATTTCTCAAAATAAACATTATTGACACTTTTATTTTACTGTGCTTAGCAGTATAAAAAGTAGAAAAGAAAAATTTGGGGTTACCCGAAGAAGAATATTGATTCTCCGACGCCTTAGCGATTTATTGCCAATTTTTATTATATAATGCACTACATATACAAATGCTCAAAAGTACCAGTCATTATGTTGTATCATAAAATTTTACCAGGATAGCACAAATATACAAAATATAACACATTTAAATAAAACTTTAAAATAATTACTAGTAATGTCCATTGTCACGAAGCAGCGTTTTGTCCTTTAACATATTCCATCTAATGCCTCATAGTCTGTCAATTAATCCACGTAAAAAGAAGACGGTGGAATGTGTAACGTAAAGTCAATTAAGTTTGAGAGCAGCCACACCAAGGATCGCTGTTTGACTCTCGTGAAAACTTTTATATCGAGAAAACACATTTCGTCCGCAGACACGTCATTCGCTGAAATGCCAAGACTCCTGTCAACGGGCAGCTGACATTAGGTCCAAATGTTGCTGGAATATGTGTAGCTTGTCACCCGAAGAATCGCAGTATCGCGCCATCCACATAAGTCATTCCTCCAGGGAAGTGAGTTTATGTCGAGACTCGGTAGGCGTTAAGTCACTGACAAAAGAGAATGCAATTAATCTGAGGGTGGTTGGAATTTCCGCATCCGCTGTATTTTTTTATATAGCATTCCAGTGCCGGTTAGGCCATTTGTGTTGTATGTTAGGAACGGTGTTGTCAGTTCGCCGATATGTTTGTACAACGAACTTGTAGTGACAGACCCCTCGTTTGGTAGTTCACTGATAGTTTTCATTAAATCAAGTATAGATTTTTGTATAACCTTAGAGATATATGGGCGTCTGTCCATACAACATGACGTAAACTCACGATATCCCTGTTGTCATGCAAGAACCGATGAATGATGTTTCTTTCAAACAACCCTTCTTTGGAGCCATGTGGATTTGTGCTCTGCTTGCTCTGAACACGTACCCTTGCCACATAAACCACCCTATATACTTGCGTATTTGTGCCTCCATCTTGTTTGGAATATAGGAAACTTCTGAACAACGCGTAAATGTTAATGATATGCACTCTTCGCAAGATATTGCGATTGCAGATCCGCGCAGTTAAAGAGCCCCACACACGTTTCGGAATTCCTCAGAGGAAAAACTATGCAGGCCAGGCCTTCGGAATTAGAAAAAAACGGCCTGAATGTACCTTTCTCCACACACATTCTGAAAATCCTCAGAGGAAAAACTGTGGGGCCAGGCCTTCAGGATTCGTAAACCCCATGGCTCAGTAGCTGTTCAGAAGTGACAATGTCATCATCAGTAAACGCTTTGGCTGTTGTTGGGTGCTTAGTCGCGACACATGTCAATATAAATTCCTGGAGAAAGTATGTGAATAAACGGGTATGGTGTAAAGAGAAGTTACGAATACGTGTGGAGTTCTCCCACATAAACCTGCTGTCAGAACTGAAGTTAGTCCCGAAAGACTGACACAACTATTTACGTACGGATGAAGAAAACTTATTTAAATATCTTACGTTTGGTTACACTACTTATTAAGAATACGGATACAGTTATGAGACAAGGCATTTTGCCACACAAGAGACTAACGGTAACACTTAAGTATTTAGCAACAGGGAGAAGCTACAAATATTTATATTCAACTGACATATCACTACAGGCCCTTGGATACATTATCCCTGGAACATGCGAGGCGACTTATGAAGTTTTGAACCAGAATCATTTGAAGGTAAACTATATGAGATTTTACATACTTGTCATGTTTACTTTAACATTACAATGTCAAATTATAATGTACGTATTCGTATAAAAGTTTTGTTACACATTTCCTAAACAGCATGTCATGCAGAACTTTGAGACTATGGGAACAATATAGCATTTGTAACTTCATGTTCCGATTGGTTATAAGAGGGTAGTTGTCGACAGTACTGTTTGTTGGAGTTTGGGATGCAACAATTGGCAGTACCAGGATGGGGAGATATTGGGGTAAGAGGCGTTGTGTGATGCTGGTTCATTGATTAGAAATTGATATCAGATATTCCTTGATAAAAGCTACTGTGTGGTAGACGTTGGGTACCCATTTCATCCAGAAACATTGTGTCATTGATTATCTTTTCTGCAAGTAGCATTTGTTTTTGTGGGAGGCAGAGAAATTTCATATCTACTGATTTCCCGAACACATTGTAGTATTCATCTGCTGTAGGGGGCCGTATGAAAATTTCTTCGACACTTAATAGCACTTAATTAGCCAACGATTCGTTTTTCGGGGCCTGTGAACTCATTGTCTTTGTCCCACGATTATGTTATGAAGGCACAGTAGTACTTATATGTGATGGTTGTTCTGGTACATTATTATCTTGCGGTTAAGGTACCGATGAAGTTGTGTTTTCTTTGTCGGCAATGTCATGCGAAGACTCGTGCACAAAATGAATCTGGAACAATGTATAAAGTAACTTCCTTAGGATTGTGAAATGTACACGTAGGAAACAATTAATTGCTGACATTCATAATAAATAATAATATTTTGCTGAAATTCAAGTGATGTGTGTTTTTTATATCCTTAACTTATAAATGTTTGCGTATAACATGTCACTGCCGCAATTTTGGGCTGTTTTATTTTGTACGAATTCCCACTTTGAACATTAAGGAAGAAAATTGAGGGTCTATGTCAGTTCTACGACTCGTCTCTTCCCCGAACGTTTTTTTTCCTCTCCCCACTACGCTGGGGGTTGTACGAGGGGGTGTTTCGGGCGGTGACACATGATGGAACCTGTGACCAATAGGGAGGTTGTTTCTTTTTTCTTTTCTTTGACGATGCGCGCACACACTCATACACTCTCGCGGAGAGGTGGGAACGACGAAACTACTGCGACAAAGTATTAGGAGACAAGCACCGAACTGGAGGTGTGTCGAGTGCTCGGCTATGTTTATTCTTGAAAAGTAAGTATTTTCAAGCGGAAAGAAAGAGTTTTGTAAAAATTTCAACGAAGCCAATTTATATAAAAGTCTCTATTTAATGCTGTTTACGACGACAAGAGAAAAAACCTGCACTTAATTATATAGTTAAAACATTTAACTGGTACTGTTAGGTGACAATGTTTACAATACGTAAAGAGATGTGTGAGTAAAGGACAGTACAAGGTTGAGTTTTAATAATTTCCTTTATGTTCAGATTATACTGACCTATTTATTAACTGTCTGTTGTCTCGGCGATATTTTGGTTGGAAAAAATGAAATTAAAAATATGGTTTTGAAAATAAACTAGAAAATGCTTTATCGTCCAACAAGTACAGCATATCGGGAAAGGTTTTTAAATTATTCATATAGGAAAATTTTCACAGTTTATATAGGCTATAATCTGCCTATAACAATAGTCACTTCGCTGTAATTTCGACTCATTTTGATAACATACCATAAGCGGGGGTGACTTTGGGACACTTTTAGACAATTTTATTTTCAGGATGGTCTACTGTGAGACAATTTTATTTTAATTTCATACAGACATTTATTATTTGGATTTTATAGCAAGTAAATTTCTTTACTCAGAGCTGCCATGCATGCGAAAAATGTTATTTGTAATGTCCTAAAGTCAGTCAACGTGTCTAAAGTCACATCTGCTCACAAGAAACGATCTGAACAAAACGAAACGTTTTTCCGGAAACTTATTATGACAGAATAATGATAAAACCGTCATTCTCGACTTGCAGAATTTCCTTAATTGGTTATCGCATTTAACAGCATTATAATTAAAATCTAAACTGTATTTGGCCTCAAAAGGTGGTTCAACGTGACTGTATGGACAAAAATCATAAGTAATAAATTTAAAAAAATAAATAAACTGGCTTTATTTTTCTAACACGTACTACTTTACCCACTTACTAAATTCTCCCGATAGCTTACTGTAGTGCCTTGCAGTTCTTGTTTGCCGAAGTCTAATAGTATCTTGGCTGTAAAACATTGCGTTAAACACTTATGTTTCACACGATAAACCTAGTTCATCATTAGTTGTAACACTATATATTTTCTATGGTTACAACTACCAAGAACATGTTGAAGTTCTATACGCCGTCATTGATCTAAAATATTTAGTATGATCAGGTACTGACCAGGTATGGGAGCATTTCTGACTGTGCATGTTAGGTAAATGTGCCACGAAGAAACATGGATTATTTTCTTGTGAACATAAGCTGTCATTGTTTTCATACCAAGTTCGGAAAAAATGTTTTCACACATAGGTTATGTATGCCCACTTTTTAATCAAAAGAGCTCCAATAAATAACAGGTGTCAGAGGAAGAATAAGGAAAAAATTAAATTATTTAACAGATTAGCGTGTGAATTTACAAATTTAAAATACAATCTGCAACTATTACTAAGCTCATTCATGTTCCACATTGATTAAAAGCTATGATGAAAATTACTTAGGCTATATTTGAAATAAAACGTCGTCAGCACAGCAAAACTATTTTGAGCAATAACACTGCTCAGTAAAAAAAAAAAAAAAAAAAAAAATATATATAATAATAAGGGCTGCAAATGTGTCATCGGGACGTAATCAAAATGTGAAGAAAAAGGGAAACAATATTTTAAATAGTCATTTTAAAACTTTATCTGGTAATTTCTTAAAAATACATACTCTTCACATTTAAGTATTATTATTGCACTATTAACGACTGGAAGAAAGTGACACATTGGCATACGCAGCAAATGCTACGTTGTTGTTACGATCAAAGTATTACATGTCACCTGTCTTCCTGATTTCTAGCGTGACTTAAATTTGTGATTCTGCCATTTAACTGGACGAAACTTTAGAAAAATCGTAAGCCCGTCTCTGCCATTGTTTCGTTCGCATTCAGTTGTAACATTTTGAGATAATTCAGTCTGTTAAATCACAATTTTGTTTGATTCTGAGGGTTAAAAAACAGAATTGTTAGCTTGTTACCGCTTTTAGTTGCATTTTGTCGTTACGTGGAATGTATTTTCTTTACCAGTTTTAACACACTCGGGAAACGTGTCAAAAAACACATAGAACACACTATGATTGAGCATACAGGCTTGTTCCCGAGTTTTTTTTTTTTTTTTTCAGACTGGTGCCAATAACTCAAATATTTTTTAACCAAAAGTTTTGAAAAAATTTGAATCAATGTGCAATTACAAGATGCACAATACTGTGGACGCGTTTTTAAAAATAGTGTACCATTCGCCAGCAAAAAAATAATTTCCTTCATTTTTGCTTATTTTCACGACGAAAAACGTGGTACTTTGGGTAATGAA
>PNEQ01092207.1:0-57316 GCA_003012365.1 Medauroidea extradentata
AAAGTAGAGCAGGAGGAGAGGAATTGCATCAGGAGGAAGGAAGAGGAAAGGGGGGGAAAGACACATCACCCTGAATTAGCGTTCATGACTACCCGAGTAGGCGGCGCGAAATTCAAGCAAAGCGGAGACACAGACGAAACAAAATTTTAAGTTCATATCCAAAGTACAATTTAAGGAGGACGAGCTGAGAGTCAGCTCATGCATGTGAAACTGTCGTTCCGTTTGTCTCGAGAAACTTGTAGGTATAACGTCTACGGGCTCGCAGTTCTTACGTCCGCCTCTTGATGTGAGATGCCCTGCACTCGAGTTTACTACCCACTCTGTATTTATTGTTATTCAATTATCAGGAACAACCAGATAATTCAACGTGCAAGCTTTTAAGTGCATATAAATGATAACTACATTCTCGAATTTTTGTTATAAACATTTCTCGCCTCGAGTCTTACTACATGACGTGGATAAATAAAATTGACTTGACTTGTTTACAATCACACATTCTGTGCGACAGACAGCTTCCTTCTCCACGGCTACGTAGTACATATTTTCTCCGCCTTGCTCCGCAACATTGGCGAATACAGAACTCATCAGATAGTGAACACATGGGTTATTTTACGGTATGTTAATAGTGTTTCGTTATTTTCCCAGTGTTAGCAGATTTTCACGTAACTTCCTTATGATTTGCGAATTCTTAAGTTGTCGGAACTTACGACAGTTTATTGAAATTCTTATTGTTTGGTCTTAAGTAGTGAGCAAAGATTTTTTGTATTTCAAGTTAACAAGGTCACTTTAACTGTTTAGAAAATATATATTATTGCCAAGTATTCCGGACAGCTGGAGTTACGGAAAGAAGCTTGATAATGAGACATTTCAAGTTATAATGACTGACCTAAATTGAAAACATTAACTCCAGATAAACACATATATATATTAAATATAATATACTAGGAAAGTTTATCTTATTTTAATAAGACTGTCATGCACAGTAGATGAAGTATTTCGTCGCTAATAGAAAAACAACTTGTACACAATTTTAGTAGAAGAATAAGTCTTGGTATCTCTTTTTAAAACGCCTACAACAATAATTGTTTATGCATGCAACAACAGACGATAGTGTAAAACAATTACTGTATAATTTACAATACAAATTTTGTAAAGTATTGTCGAAAATTTCGTAAGTCTAGTAGTACAAGAGGAAGTTCTGAAATAGTTTTAGATGTTGAAATTTCCTTATAATTTAAGGGACAAATTGAATCAATAATTGTGAGCAATGTGTTTGATGTGGAATGAAATATACTTTAGGGAGTCTGTTTACAAATTTCAGACGATTTAGTAATTTTACAAAAAAAAACTCTTCTGAGAAGCTGATTGAAAAATGTATTGTTTTCTGACACTGTAAACAGTTGCTGTGAAGTAGGAAATAAACTGGTGGCATGTACAAAAAAAAACACAAAAATTCCAAAAAATGTATGTGAGTAATAAGAATAATTGGTATCTTTGTAAATTTCGTAAGCTCTTCTTGTATACATTTCAGTAATTATTTGTAATGTTATTAGAAAAGGTGCTTGCAAAAATCTTACTGTGAACGTGTAATGACAAAAACTGTCTGTCCTGCACGCTGAGCGCAGCTATTTGGAGCAGTTAAAGTGGTCGCCGCGCGGGAATTCTGGAAGTTCGCACAGTTTACACCCAGGAACTGCCGTGAAGTGGGGCTTCCACCTCGTCTCTTGCCGTTCGCAATCTTCTCGTCCGATCTACAGCACGACGACCCGTCCACGTGTCCCGCACGCGGAATTCTGCAGCGTTGTCTATCTACCTTGCCCTAACGCTGGGAAGTCATTTCAAATCGTTTACACGTGTTCTTGATGTAGAAAAAAATTTCCGCATGTTATCCCTGCAGACTTGCTGAATCAATGATCCGATACCATTAAACACTACTCAGTTTTCTCTTGAATGGTCGTGCAAATTTGGGCGAGAGTTGTGGGTGCCAGAATCAAACGTAATAATTTAATTAGTTGTGTTGCAAGAGTTCCTTTACGTTGCTAATTTTCGTTAGTGTTTTAACTGTTCTGTATTTTGATTTCAATGGTAATGTGATCAAATTGTGGTATTAACTGTAAAAATAATCTTCTTTTCTTCAAACACTATTTTAACCACTGTTTTTATTTAATACATGCAACATTAATAAAAGTACTTAAACCATGCTTTGTCTCAGCTCAAGTGTTTACTGAAGTCAAGACAACTCCATGAAGCAATTTCTTTGGAAAATGATGTTGGTTTTCCTTACAGTTAAATATTTTTCAATTTTTAAATTAGAATTAGGCTAAATAATAAAATTTAAAAACATTGAACTACGCGTCATTCACGCTATGTATATTCATTATTATTAGGTGTCTGTAATGACATGTGCAAAAGCTGACAATATATTTTTTTTAAAGAAAAAAATTGTAAGTGTGCAAGTGAAACAATATGAGTATTTTATTATGTTCGTTTAACTGCTCAATAAAGCTCCAATGTTACACAAAGAATTTGAATGTCCGGGTCAGCACAAATGTTAGCCTACAATAATGGAGATGGGTGAGGCCGTATCTTCTCGAACATGTAATACGATTTACGTTAAAATGTGTAGTTTGTTAACATGTGCCGTTAATTATTCCAGTATTAAACACACACACCATTAAAATAAATTGATTCAAGGTAGAGTTTTAGCTTTAAGGGCGCCGCCTACCCGCGCGTGAGAGGCTCAAAAGTAACTGAGCAGTAAGGTCGACCTTGAAGCGAACATCAAATGCCGCGTCGCCACAACGAACCAAGCGCTGAACTAGCGTGCAAGGTTCCCGCCGGCGGTTTTTACTATGGGACACTATGCGGTGGCCTTATGCTTTTATGGGAGGAAAGTCTGTAGCAAAGTTCAGTGCAAGTGGCAATCTGAGTTTCAAATACATCCAGTTAGTACATTTTTGAGTACGGCAGTCTGAAATAGACGTTTTTAGTCATGTTGGAGGACTTAGAAACAGTGTTTTTAACGAGCGTGGCGTCTTGACAATGAGGTTCCGACCTTGTCTGAAGTTTGTTTTCTTCTCGTACGTTGGTACAATGAGCAGACGTGGAATAGTTTCGTAGAAAAAACTTGTTTACGAACAAGATTCAACGCATTTGAAGCGTAGTGTAGGTGGCCGCTTTAAATGTCACTTAATAGTTAACGAGTGTTCATATTAGATAGTAGAAATGTTACTGCAATAAACCGTTACGGTGTGTAAAATACACAGAGCTGCACTGCTTGTGTAACACTGATGTGGCATTTGTTGTCACATGATTGAGTGGTAATTGACATTTAGGAAATCTGCATTAAAGACCAGACAGATACAACTCTAGAGTAAAGGGATATAGAAGGTAAGGAAAATGTGTCGATGTATCACTACTGGCATTAAATCGCGAACTGATTTGGGATTGTAATGTAGGAGTATTTCGTAACCTAACATTTGACTACAAGTTAACAGCAGGGCTGTTTCGGTACCTATAAACCCAAACAGTCCACTCCTTTTGAAGTGGAAGAACTTAAAATTCCAAATTTTTTCTTCTCTATTTGCATGTTGCACAAATTTCAACACAACTTTCTGGCAGAGAAATACGCATCAAGGAATGTCACAGTCACGAGTACTTTACAAATTTATTTCTGATGTCAATTTTAAACCGAAATTGCATGACTTATACGCACAATACCAAAAAGTAAACCATTTACTTCATCACACGCCCGCATATGTTTGAGTCACTGGCTAGTTTGTGGTTCATAGATATATTTTTATTCATCTCAAAAGTAAGAAAGACTAAAACAATAAAAATTAATAGAATTAGAATTTTTTTTTGACGAAGTGTCTTGAAAATTAAACGCCTGCAATAATATTATTTTTCCTTCTCAATGTAGTATCAGAATTGCTATCGGCAATATCTGACAGTGCTTGAAATCAACATCGGCCCCCCTACACTTTCAGTAGTGCCAGAATTACACAAACGGTTTAAATGTCTAACTCCGTGTATTGTGCATGCACATTTATATTATTTTTAACTCGCATACACAAATTAAGCTAGGAACAATGTGTTGGTTACGGTTATGTAAGCTATTTAAGTTACGGTACGTGATATTTACAGTGAATGTCAACTATCGTCTGTGCGGCGTTGCGGAATAAGCCAGACACTCGTGTACGCAGTGTTGCCTACGCTCTAGGCTCTGTTTCACCACGCCAAAACTTGACGTGCGTTTTTCACTAAAACTATGCGTGCTAAACAGTCGCTACAACAGGACTTTTTTTGTACTAAGGTCACACTTCCCGATATTTCACTCTTAAATGTTGGATTATCCTGACGCTGAAAAAGTTGTCAAAAATTTGAGGGAGGCCACCCCTTTTATTTTCGTAATGGTAGACGATATAAACTACCGTTTACTGTTTGTTTGTCGGCCTTATTGCCTTGAAGTAATATCCTGAGTTTTGTCAGTTTAGGTCGATCACTGTTCGGTTTCTGGGGAAATAAAAGTTTTAAAATTTGATTTTCAAAGGCGAATAACTCCTTTAAAATCACGATTATTTACAAAGTGTCTTACATATTTCCTGCTTTATTTCACACGAGGAATCACCTGCCGGAATTTATCGGTGTTTTTGTGAACATCCTGTATTTTTATGAGTTTTACGTTCAAATAATAGTTCTAATTTTATGCGAAGTTAAGTGCAATTTGTTTATTTTAATATTTACTGTAATATATTTGCTGTCACTATCAAGAAATTAACTTTCTGTTTTCCAAAGTTTAAATTTCGTAATAGCCTACATGTATGTACAAAATACTTGGACAAAAACGCGTGGTGGAGTGTTGTGTTCAGAAAAAAAAAAGAAACATATTTAAAACAAGAAAATAATGTAATGCCAAAGTTAAATTAAATTTATCTCCATTATTTGGTGCTATGTGCTTACCTCTGTTTTTGTCTTCTAGGTTCTATTTTTGTGGCCTGGAAAAGCCATGCAGTGAGCCGGTAGAAAGCAAATTTGACCCTGAAACACGAAAGAAAGAAAATGTTTTAACACAATAAAAATTAGTAGAAATTTATTTTTAATATTAAAAAGTTTTACAGTACTGTATACAAAAATACTTCCTGAAAGTAGTCTATATTATCATAAACATTATCCGTATTAAATGTTTTGTGAATTATTAATGGCGAACCGAAAATATTTCAGCATGCTATGGAAATAAAACATTTCGTATTGTCTTCACCGTACGGGTAAGGATTTGATGACCCTGGAAAAAAATATGAACCTAGAACTTTTTAATGTAGGTAACTGTCAGTCAAGTGTTTTCAATAAATATTATATTTTCTTTAATTTCGACTAATTTTAAGCAATCAACGTTTTAGTCCTATAAAACGTTACACACAAAAATAAATACAGATAACTTTAAAATGCCTATTTAAGTTATTTTGAAAAATAATAGTTTTGATTTCGTTATCATGCAATAAATATTATATGCGATGAGCACATAAAATAACGAAGATAAATAAATTAATGCAACATATTGTTGACTTTGATACCAGTTTGTACTGATCCTGAGATAGTGCTTTCATAAATGGAAATTATGTCAAGGATAACACTATGTTATATATATATATAAATATGTGTACATATATATATTTCGATGTACAAAGCTACAGCTTTTCCAGTAACACATAAAAATCAACTATACATACATCGATACATTTGAATCGATGTTGTCTTATGACGCGGCAGGTAATTAACTAGCGTCTTTATAAAGTTCGTATTTGTACATTATTATTAGCAGAACTTTTATTGTACAAGAAAATACATAAAATAAATGATCAAGTGTTCCGGTTCTTGACGTGCGGTATAGGGTTTCCCCTACAATTTAACCAAATGCAACCCGTTTTATAACCGAGCACTGCGTGTTGCGGTTGCTCAACACCAATGGGATCTACAGATATATTGCACTATACGTAGAGAGCCCTGTAGTTTACGGAGAAAATATTTTTGCATTACTTTGTTTCAGTGGCTTACGTGCGCACACGCATCTCTGCTATGCGGTCAGTGCTTAGATACCGGAACATACAATGTCTGGAAGTTAAACCCGCAAATCACAGACGTGATGTGTCACAGTTAACCATGTACTGATTGGCATAGTCAAATGAATAATGACTCTGCACAAAAACACTCTGTCAATAATCATGAAATTGAGCTGGAGGTGCACACGTAAGCCACTGTAGCAAAGTGGGGCAAAAATATTTTCGCGAAAACAACCGGGTCCTAACAATACGGACATTTTAGGGGATATCACATTAAAAAATCAAACTAAAGTTTTGGGCATACTATTGTGGTTTCCTTGCTAAACGAAAATTGTTTATTACGTAGGTTTTGCATGGCCAAGTTCATTACGGTAACTTCAACTGACGATAATCTCGTTTTAAATCTTAGATACTCAGTTCCTTGGCGTGCTTATTTTAAAATACTGTTTAGTTACATAACAATGTACTTTGAAAAGAAGGTAATTTTTAACGTTTCCAATTAACATAAAACCACTTAAAAAGCACAAGTTCAATTAAAATCCTTTAGGCATGGTTAAAAATTACATTTTACAAAAACCAAAATAAACTTGTTTGTTAACTGAAAACAATATTCATTTACCTGTACGCCTGCAGACAACTAAATATACCCACTTTTGTCTTACCCTTAACGTTTTGCAATGTAATACCAATGTCAGCAAACAACAAATTCAATGAAGTATTTTGAAAGGATATATTTTATTAACACTTATTTACGAGTACAAAATTGTTACACATTTCAAAAATGTGCAAAATAAAAAAAACTCCGCTCTACCTCCATTACTGTTTGTGGTGTATTCAACCAAAAATGTTTTAAAACCTCCTTAGCAATACAAGCATTAGAAAACAGAAAATAGATTTTACTGGAAAGAAACAAAATGAGCAAATATAATAACTAATTAATTGTGTTGCTGATAATAAACTATGTGCTCCAATGTTAATATGTATGTTTAGAAGTTTTGCCATGCTATTTTTTAAATAGTTGCCGATAAAACAAATTCTCTTTACTACAATGTTTTGAAATATTAATGGAGATTGTGGAATCACACAATGCAAATATTTCTTCAGGCAGTTTCAAAATATTGCACAGTTCGCATACAACCAAACATTAACTTTGGCTTATATTTATAATATACTATGTGATAATTGAGGTGCAAAAACCTAAACGAAACAATGCAACACTTTATGCTAAACAAAAGTAGAATACAAATTAATATTTTCGTGTTTAGACCGTGTAACGTATCTTCGATGTCAATAATACGTTGCTTAAAGATTAATATTGAAACCGTTTTGAATATACCAGGCATGGCATATTTTTTTTAAAATGAGCAAGTCAAATTATCAAAAAAGGACAAAAATGCCAAGATACGGAGCAACATGTGAAAACCATTTTATCCAAATATGACTATTCAAAATGGGCAAACTAAATCGTTAAGTTAAAAGAAACCCTACCTCGTAGTTTCGGATTCATTGAAATAGGTTTTTAATTTAAAAATAAATTTCTACATGTGTATTTAACATTTTTCATCCTAAACTCCATAACTTTTTTATCAACATGTATGAGAAAGGAATCTACGGACATTTAAAAAACAGTGTAGTAAGTACAAATGTACGTAGAACTGTGGAGAAGCAACCTTCCTTGTATTAATGTAGACTGGGCACCGCACATAATCTATCTCTCTCTCTCTCCCTATATATATATATATATATACACATGTAATGTGTGTGTGTTGTGTGTGTAATTAAGTGCCCCACTCACATAATTTCATCGATGCACAAAGAAAACCGCTGGAACTAGACACATGACATTTTGAGTGTATCTTCCCCTTATGACGTAGGCAAATGTTAAGAAAGAATTTTTCAAATTCGGATGTTCAGCGAAAGAAAAGGAAGTAAATGTGTTTTATATGAAACCTCGGTCTCTCCTAAACTCGTAAAGATGTCGAAGTGATTTTTTATCATGATGAAGTTTAGTCCCAAGTAAATACATTTTACACAGATTTAGGATTTTTCGAAATTCTTTAGTTACGAGGATTAAAAAAATAGAATGTGTTAATTCTTGATAATTGTAAAATCCGATAAGATAACTAATTGACATCATCAGAGTTAAGTTTACGCAGAAACCAAACAAGCAGTTTCAGGATTTTTCGAATTTCAACTGTAATGGCCGTTTAAAAATTATAAAAGTGGTACCAATAAATCATCCCTATCTCTTAAGCCTATTAAGATACAAGATGATTTTTGAATAGGAATTAATTTAACGTAAATACCAATAAAATATTTTTTTTTCTAAAATCGACCATTAAGGACGTGAAAAGAAAAAAATATTTCAGAACTCCCGAAAAGTATGCATTACCATGGCGAAATAATTAAAATATTGTTACTGTTTGCCGATTCATTAATAATCCTCTTTGTGAATGTGTATCTATACACATAAGAATTCTGATGGCCTGCAAATTTCCAGAACATAAGTCTGCTGTACGTGAGGTTTTGGGTTAGAATCCCTTGTAAGACATTCCGACGGTAAATTACTATTACATTGTAAATGCACATGTTAGTGGAAGCTAGGAGAAAATTTATATTTATTTTTAAGTATACAACAGCGTTGTTAGATGTTAATAGCATAGCGGACGCAGCCAATACGGGAGAGTCGAGGTAAGGTCTTGAAAACCGGCGAGGGGCCTTGAGTGAAGGATGGAGTAAACGGTAGATCCCCCAGAAATTCCGTTCACCAGCGGCATTTCTCAGGCCCGTTACCACATAGAATAATTCAGTTGAACCAGACGGAAACTGAACTCAGATGGCAATAATCTTGAATTTTTAAAGAATACCTGCCGAAGCCGCAATGTGGGACAGCTATGATATGATACGCACATATTAGAAATAGCTTTTCTTTATTAAGCATACAATGATATTGCAAAATAACTATTGCTGACGACGCTAAGATGGCAACTGTTGTAATTAAAATCATTAAGGAATGTGACAATTGCATTTTACGTTTGAAAAATAGAATATTGTCGTTAATGTGAAAAAAAAATAGCTGGCGAAGCCCAGACGGGGTCAGCTAATAACCCACATAGATAAGTGCTATCGTAACTCAAACACTGTGTCCTAAATTTCCAAAAGTTCTCAAAATGTTCCGTTTGGAATTCATCATTATTGATAAAGTTTTTCATCACCACACAATAGTACGTAACGGTAACACATTGGATTGGCAATCGAGAGGTTCCGGGTTCGATTACCGATTACCGGCTGCGGCTACCGGCTACTCCGATTCCTATCCCAGTTTCTGTCGTGTCAGGTTGTGAAGTACCTCTCTAATGATGTCGTTGTCGACAAGACGCTAAAGCCAATATAAAGCTTTTCTTCGCACGTGTCGTATAAGTAAGACTGGGGTGCTTGCCCAGAGCGCGTAATTAGCGCGCTAATCTCCCGGGAAACTTTGATGAGGCTTGGCGTGAGAGGGGTGGGGTGAGGTCCTTGGTTTTGCCTGCGGGTTGCGTTCTGTCTCCGCCAGGCGCGCTGACGTCTGAGTTATGTCATCGTCTTCAACGGCGTCGCCCGCTCCGTAACGAGCCCTCAGGGGTATTATCCTCTGACAGTGGTGGATGTCTGCATCATCCCCCCGTACACACACACACCAACCACCCCCTACCCCACTTTCACAGCTTCAACTCGGCCCGACACACTTGTTGTTCGCCACGGTATTATGCGAGACAACCCAACTTCATCCCTTCCCCACCCCCTACGTTAGACCCAGTGCTGAAAACAAGAGGACCATCTTCCTCGACGGAGACTTTGTCGGCCGCAAAACTTGCGTCGGCCCTCTCTCGGGACGAGAATAGAGTTAATTCATGATACCCTGCCCTTCCCTCCGCCGACCAACACACAACACATCTACCAACCACTGCTCGCACAAGTTTCAGTGACACTACGGGAGATGAACTGAAGAGCGTGGGGAAGGACAATTTTAACATAAACGTTTTAATTATTCGAGTTTTATGGAAGAACACAATAGTTATTTCATACGGTATGGACATTTATATACATAAGAGATTAAGCAATATGGCTACCAATGGCAGCAGAGTGCCGTGATGATTATATTGTAGGCCACACTTATTTAGCTTATTATACTAATTAGATGGTCGTATATTATTTTGTTATTGTGTAGTTGCTTGTTTTCCGTGTTTATATACAGCAGTAACTAAATGGATAGTATATAAACAATAATGTGTTTAATTAAATTTATTTGTAAAATTGTATCATATTTTTAAATGTACATAGCTCAGTTGTGACACAGTGGGTTACCATTTCCTCCCGCCATGCCTTTCAATTTCTTTCGTTGCTGTTGGTTGGACGGCGTGGTAAGTGCCCACTTCCTGCTTCCCCGAGGCTTTGAACAAACGCGTCGGTCAGAACGTCTTCTTTACGCAAGCTTCTGAAAGGAGTCTTACAAAAAACGTGTGTTGACGCAAGGTAGAAAATCCTGAAGTTGAAAAGTTTGAGGAAACGGGAGGAAAAATCTCAGCTTACTTACTTTGGTATCTTCCGCCGTACACAGTAAAGTATATTTGTAAAGTTTACGAAATATTTTTTGAAAAGAAATTCTTAAACACAAATATTTAAACTGCAACTGGTACTGCAATTCAAACTTAAACGTACGAAAGAAAGAAAATTAAAATTTCAACGTGGTTATTCACCGCCAGACAACGCTACAGGAATTACTTGTTTGTTATAGTGATTTAGAGGTTAAAATTGTCCTGTACGTGCACGTCCCTGATTAAACTAATATTGCCTGTCGTACGGATAAGTTTTGTTTTCCAGATAAGTTTTGTTCACACAGGATAGCGTAAACAATATGAATATTCCTGTGACGCTTGGCTGGTGATGTTTCTTGCAGATGAAGTGTTTAAATGTAAGCAATGTGATCTGATAGTGCATAACTGTATTTACATCTGCCATGGTTACTATTTCATTCATCATGTTTCTTCTATTTATAATAACTCTGAAAATATTAGAAAACAGGACTTATATGTAATTCACATTAAATAATGCTCTAAAGTTTATATATTCTGCGATAAAGTATTCATAAATGTGGTTTTCTGAATAATTTGTTATGTGAAAAATATTTACTTTAGCAAATGGTTTTTGAACAAAAGTTCTACAATAAACACAAAATTAATAACATTCTGGAATACAAGTTCACTTATTGCAACTGGAAAAACCGTTATGATAAGACTGACTATATTAATTTTGTTTTTGCAAATGTATGTCATAATTATATTAAAAATATCAATAAATTGTCTAAGTAAGCTAAAAATTTGTATATTTGAGAGGTATCTAACATATAACTGATTAAAAATACTAAGTGTGTGATATCTCGATACATGGTTAGAAATTTTTTTTTCGGGCACTCACATTTCACACTAAGTTTCTTTCAAAGTAGGCAAATTTGTTTTAAATTTCTAAAAGAAAACGTCTTGTTCTCATGTAAGTGGGCGATAGCAAAGGAATTGGCCAGAGCCTGTATTAAGTAAGCTTCCTAGCATCAGACTGGAATGACTTCGGAAAATCATGGACAACTATGGATGGTAGTGGTCGGTAATCGGACCCCTGGACCTCCTTGAATTCGAGGCGAGGGTTTTAACGTTGTTCTACATCACTCGGTGTTTAAAATGTTGGTTACGCGTGCTTAGAGTGTCTCATTAGATACCTGAGCGGGAGTTTCGGACAGGTATTTTCGTCTATAGCGTTTGTGAGACACTGTTTTAGAGTAACAGACTACGTCATCCTCTCTCAACTCTTATTCCATCACTACTCCGATCCCATCTCATTTTTCTGTTGGTTTTGTTCGGTCTTGCCAGACAGAAATGTGTGTGTCTTGGGTACAACACTTAGATCTCTTTACCCGTGATGAATTTGCCTGCATGCTTGACAACGTGAGAATATGAGAATACTCTGTTTATTTCCTTTGCCAAATCACAAAAAAAAAAAAAAAAACTAACGTGTTTTCAGATTTCAACATTTGTTCGGATTTCATGCGTTTTTCGCTGCGAAAAGTATAGTCGTTTTTAAACACTACCGCACTTTTCTCTTGTTCTGTGTCTGTGATTCTTATGCGTATGAGTGTGAGAGAAAGAAACAGCCAGAGTAAGAGAAATGGAGAAACGGGAAAAGGATATGAACACATATTTCCGTTTACGTCTTCTTGAACCATATTAATAAAATTATTTTCATATCAAAACTAAATCCGTTTATTTAAGTCGTATCATTAGTTTGTTTTGGGGAAATACTTATGTTTTCCGTCGGTAGCATATTATTATGTTTACCTTATGTGATTGCTTCAACGGAGAAAAATTTCATCGCTACAAGCAAGTTATGCTACATATTTATTTTAGATCTCTACATAGCGTATAAAGTGCAAGCATTTTAAGTTCAATAGATGTTATGTTTATACAGTTTTGTTTTAAAATTATTTATTTGCTTATCTTGAAAAAACAAGAAAAAATTATTTACATGAAAAAATGTAGAGTTAATTACAAACTTCTTGGTAGGCATTAAGATAGTTGACCTAAGGTAAATCTTTTACTAATTTGAGTTAATGCATTTAAAAATTGCCGTCTAGCGGTAACCAACAACTATAATACTTAGCATGCTTGTGTGTGTCTACAGAGCGTGTTCATGGCAAAGCAAGCATTTTTGAATTTTTGAAATCTTTGTTGAAATTCAGTTTTGAAAAACTCCTATTTCTCTGTTAGTGTCAGTGCAAATATTACCACTTGAATTGACAAAAACCGTTTATTAATTTAATTGTTCTCGAAAAATAACGGTTAGAGCGTAACAAGTATTATCAGTGATTGAATCTCGTAAAATATTAAAAAAAACGCTCACTTTTTTTTAACGATCTTTAAAAGTTCAATTTCCGAAGAATAAAGACGGTTAAGTATAATTCAAAGCTTTGCTAAGTTCCTGGCTACAGCGAGAAACATTTACACATAAGTTTTCAAAACCTCGTTATTTACCAAAAGTCATGAGTAAATCTGACATTCTGGACACGCGGTAATTACGCTAAAGACCCGGAGTGTTAAGTGCAGAACAACCCAATACATAGTTAATGTACCCCGCGTTCGACTACACAGGGCATCGCATATCATCGCCATTGTTACGGCTTATCAAGATAGCCGCTAATATTCTCTGCCAGTGAGCAGATAATAAACAAGGGCATGTTTCCCCCATTGCACGCGTGTTGTTAAGGGCGTAATGTGTCACAATTACACGGTGATTTTGCTGTCGGGGCCAGGGCGGGATTACAGGCGCGCTGAAATGATATGACACGCGAGCTAACGACGATGGGAACAAAGTTAATGCGGCACTGGCATTGGTAACACATACTTTTCCGATACATTGTCATCGCGAAATAATGAACAAGCGTTCTACGATGCGAGGTGAAGACCGGAGGTCGGGGGAAACATTGGCATAGCTCACTTTCCTAGTATGATTGGCCCTGACATATGCCCTAGGTGAATACACGACTTAAGCTATTTTAAAAGGTGGACCAAACTAATATTTTTATCTTTACAAGAACTTAGTTTATATATTCGAAGTTAATACAGTAATTAATTAGGCCCATTTTCATTTGAGGGTGAGAAAATTTTTTAATCTTATATTAACGGCAGACATCACTCAAAAGCATGTTAAGCAGTTTCCGAATAATCTTGAGTTACCGTGGTTCGTGGAGTGGCTAGATCGTAGCCCCACCTCCCAGCCTCACTGGGTTCGGTTTTCGGCGGGGTCGGTCCCCAGATTTTCGCACGTGGGAATCGTGCCGGACGATGCCGTGGTAGGCGGGTTTTCTCGTGAATCTGCGGTTTCCCCAGCCCATTCATTCCGGCCCTGCTCCATACCCACATCATCTAACTCTTCAAAAGCGCTAAAGACCAAGATGTTATGTGCCACCTTAAAAGATCAAACACTTCTAACCAATTAGTCTAGGTTTTTAATAATACAATTTGTCTGTTACAAACATGTTTTTGGGGCGTCTTAAATGTATTAAAGCACATATGCAAATTACTGTATCTGAAAAATTACCAACCTGATAGAATATTGCTACTCAATTACTTATACTTTCTACAACGCAATTGAAGGTCAGCTCTCAAAACCCTGTAGAATAAAGTACGGCCCAAGTATGAGCGCCAATAGAACGCACTGCGCATAAAGTCAGTATTACATATTACTCACGTTTCTTTTTCGCCAATACCGCTTTTTTACTGCATGTAATGAGTAAACTTAGTTATCACGCAAGAACATATATTGCAGGAAACTCGGGGAAAAAAGAAATGAATTATTTTAACTTCGTGGGAATAGTATTCAAATGTTGACGCTGAATTCGATAAATTTCGGTCGTATACACTTTTGTAGATCCTACAGTTTGCGCACAATAACATGTCAAAGTAACAGTTATAACGTTATGGGAACTTACGATTAATAATGGTGTTTCACTTGCATTGATTAGGCGAATTAAAACGAAATAGGAACGTGGAACAACGTAGCTGATAAAAAGTGCAATATCCCTCGAAAAAATGTTTTAATATCGTTAGTAAAAGCCATTAGGCCTACTATTTCCTGAAAAGTGGGAATTTATTCAAGTTACAAAATTATCAGTTAGTAAACATCCTATGTACGCCATGGTCATTATTCCTGTGCGTTTTAAGTAACAAGTGTAAATTAGTAATTTCTTAATAAGCATGTCACCAAAAAGAAGCAACTTTATTTTGCAATGTCATATACAAACTGTGGGATGAGTAGGGCCACGATTTTGTCGCGAAAAGATTTTTGCCACACTTTGTTTCAGTGACTCACGTGCACATCGGCAGTTCTGTTTCAAGGTTATTGGCAGCGTGTCTATGTTCAGACACGTTTCTCATTTGACTGCACCAATCAGAATAAGATTATCGTGAGACTGCACGTCTATAATTTGCCAAAGCCAGTAAGAGTAAAATCATCCAATCACAGACGATATAGCAGAGTTGCAGGTGTGCACATGACGCATCGAAACCAAATGTTGCAAAAATCTTTTCGCCATAAAATCGTGGCTCTAGGGATGAGTATTGTTTGTTTAAATGTTTAAATAAAAATTGGCAACGCCTGCTAATTGAAGAATCTTTTTTACCAGTACAATTTAGCTACAGACACGTGCCATATGTGCACATCTGCATCGCTGCTTTATGCTCAGTGATTGAATGTTTTTTAACTCTCAGCGTTTTGGAATACCACCGGCAAAGTACAGACGCGTTGTGTTATAGTAACCTCTTTCTTGCATGCACAGTCAAATGAGCGATGCCTCTGCATACAGCCGCGCTGCCAATAACCGTGAAGCACAGCTGCAGATTTACACGTACGGTATTGTAACAAGTTGCTGCCAAATTCTTTTCAACAAAAATCGGTAGCTCTGGAAAAAAAATTATGTTTTGCTGACGTCAGATATAACGTCAACATTAATTCAAATATTTTCCCTCACGACACGGCATAAATATCACTTCTGAAGCTTTAATTGCCACAAATCTATTACATTTGATTAATTTTTTACAAGCGAATATCAGAAATATAAAGTTGTTTATTGTTCTTGCAAGTATGGAAGAAACAATGCCAACTTAGAACAATAAACATTTGATAGTCCAGCAAAACGATTCGACTTTAACTTACATTATGTGTACTGCAAAACTAGTTTTGTTTTACGTCATTGCGATGTTCTGTATTCTGTATACAAATTAACGATTACATGCTTCCATTGTAAATATTTTCTGTTTTCGCAAAAAGGGAGCAAATTGGTAACGCTGGAATCATTGAAATTTATCTCCAAGTCGAACCGTACTGTCAGTTGGCAAAAACTTTTAACAGTGATCCCTATTTTTAAATTTTAATCTATCGTTTTTTTTTTACTGTGGACTGGCTCCCATGATCCTCAGACATGTCACTTTTTGTTGTTTTCCTGTGGCGGGACCTTAAATGTGTCGTTTTCATGACACGCCCATGGTTTCTTGACAAACTGCAACACATCATCGCTGCATGCCGCTTCATCACGCTGTCTACGTTCATCGTGTGTAAAAGTAATTTGAATTTTCGCATCTGCATGTGCAAAGCCCATCGCGGCCGTCGATTTGAATATTTGTTGTCCTAGTAGCACTTGGAGGTGAACATACTGCAATCATCGTACGTCAACGCACTATATTCTAAATCTAAATTAGTGAATATTCACAGATTCACCCCGATGGATGCAGCAGTTTCAAAAAATTGAATCAGTGAGGAACCACTGTGAAATCTGTGACTATTCACTTACGACAAAGTGCCAACGTTCCACAAGTTAATTAGAGGATGTCCACAGATTTTCCAGTTATTTCCACTGATTCAATAAGTGAAAACTGTTCTTTGAAAACAACTTGGAAAAATGTGAATATTCACTGTTCAATTGTGAGATGTTAGCACTCTTAAAGAAAATCGGCGAATATTCACTAATTAAACAGCGACTATTTTCACTTAGACTATTCAAATTGTTGAAACTGCTCCATCCATCAGTGTGAATCAGTGAATATTGGCTAATTCATATTTTGAGTGTAGGTTACATCAATATTACAACGGTTCATATTTCAACTACCCTTACGTGGCCGAAATTTTAGGACAAACTGTATGGTGGAAGATATGCTTTCACGAACATTTATTCTAAAATAAAATCTTTTAAATGAAAGTAATGAAAAAATTTCATATAAGAAACGAAATAATGAATGCAGTCATAAAGAAAGATCAATTTTATAAAATTACATTAAGTATTAAAGTCTATGTTTAGGAATAGCATCACACACAATAGGCCAGTGATAAATTTGCAAACAATTAAAAAAAATTTCACTGCACAAAATTAAAACAAGTCACATTAAATTCACAATTTATATTATTTGTGTTGGCCTACTCTGTATGCAAACAAACCATACCTTTAATGTATATAGCTCAGTATTACTGTAGAGTTTTGACCAGTGCTGAGGACTGACAACTTCATCCTCAAGGTTATTGTCTACAGCAATATTCATCGTCATAATTTTGTTTTTATATTTGTACCAAATTTTATTTATTTATTTTTTTTTTTTTTCATATTTTAGACATAAATTGTTACCAAATTCTGCTCTTATGAAATTATTTTACCTCTCATAGTTGTTGCGTAATTACTCGTAAACGTCAAAATTGGCATTGTTACAGTTTTATGTACGTCACTGAAACAAACCGAAAACAAAAATAAAAACAATCACATTGAGTAACAATGCTGCAGGCTACGAAAATGATAATGGCACAATTTCGTAAGACGACATTTTACGCGCACAATGTGGCAAAACTTCACGGAGAAATTACTATCTTACACCCCATATCCAGGTATTGCTTTGTGCATCAAGTAAACGTAGAATCATGTTCGAACTGCTCGGGATTTGAGCATGCGCCCATAATATGCAGGTCGGAACAGTACTAGAAAGATAAGTAAGATGTACGTGGAGCGCAAAAGGTAACTAGATATAGTGCTATGTTGTCACACTGTGCGTATAAAATGTCAATGTAAAACATTTTGCCACAAACATTTTCGTCTACAACCTAACCCAGAGTTTACGTGGTATGCATATTAAGAGTTTGTTTCTGGACACTCTGTATATGCTATTTAAAGCTGTTTACGTAAATATTTCAAATATAAGCCCCAATAATTTAATAATTTACCACATTTATAACTATTTGGTTGACGTAACTGGAAAATTGGCGCAACCGAGACAACAGCAAAATGAAAGTGAATATATTAAAATAACGTGTATATTTTACGCACGTAAATTATTTAACAAATATGTAACATACGTTATAAACATTACTTGTAAACATCGATATCATCGCTAGAGATTATGGAATATAGGAAAAATTTTCGTGCCAACATACCCCTGAAAACACTGTGGTTCCTTGTGTTATGTGGGATTGGATGATATGCGTCTGAGACAACGTAGCTGTTTGCCGACCAATTATCAGCACCAACTATTACAATAGTGGAATTCTTATTGGCTCAGTTACGTAGGGCAACAGCTCTGCGACCAAGCGGAAGCCAGCAATCTTTTGGTAAGCTGAACGTGCGTTGAAACCGAGCAAATAGTCAAGTTTTACCGCGATACACCATCATCTCTAATCACTAACACACACAACGGGGCCTGAAGTAGATAACTGAAAGAGGTTTAGTCAGCCATTTTTAAACACGTTCAGTGTGTGGCTGCCGAAGTGAACACGTTTGCGTGGTTACACGGTACTCGATTGTCACAGTCAAAATCGATTGTGTTATGTTACGACAGTATATTATTTTGAGGTTGTGTTTGGTTAAACCATTTAACCTATGTACAAAAGGTAAACAGAGGATAGTAGCCGGAGACACGTCAAACTTACGTTATATTTTTTTAACTTTATTGTTTACATATTAAAAGTTGCGTCGGTCGCGATAAACATAACCTTTTGAAAGCTCAACTTACCCCGTCCCAAAGCTTGTAACACACTCATATGTTGGTGCAATGTGTTGTGTGGTGACAAAAATTCTTCGTGGCACAAAACATTAAAACCAATATTACACTTTATGGAACGTGGCAAGGATTTGCGAATAATTACTTTTACAGCGAACGACCACGTGCCTGCTTCATGCATACAAGAGTACTGGAAATTACATACATTATTTTTCCGTTGCAAATACAGCATATTGAAGGGCTCATATTTTAATATGAAACTATTTTTACTTATACGTAGCCAACAAAATATTTTAATAACTTAATTTACGCTGCTGCAACATAACATGGGATTGTCAGCCATCTTGTGCGCATGGCTTGTTGACGTTTAACGTCCCAATCACAGAAATGCATAGAGATTGTTGTTTAGGTGAAGAACCTTTACAACATGTTCAGTTTGAATGGGAAGCAGCAACTATATGAACTATTTCAGACACAGTGTGACCACACGTACGGCTGAGCAAGTTTAATTTAAACTGATTCCGAGGACCATGTAACTGCAGCCTTAGGACAGCAGATACTGAGGCAAGGTAGCTTCCGATATATCGGCGGTAGTGTTATACATTTTCAGGACTCAGTCAAATGTAATCTAATGTTACCAGGTATTCATTACATCAATGATAAATGTTCGATCTATTTAAAAAATTAATTATGTTTAAATGTCCGTACTGTGGATAGGTTAGTAACTTCTAGTACTATTCACGATATTTTTACAGTGTATCTATGCTGTTTTATTGCAACAAGCTTAATGTCCCGAATTGTTTGCAGACGTTTAGACCCGATTTGGTGATTGGCAAATCCTGATATCATGAGTGAGAAAGTCTAATTTATTCCAGCTCGTGACTTATTAAAACCGCCTAAGAATTTAAGTTGATCAAATCAGGTTTGAAAGAAATAGAGTTTTCTTATGGGAGAATTGGGCAAAGGGAAATATTCTGCCATTAGTTGCAGTACTATCGCTAACCAGTCCAATAAAATAAGAAACCGTAGTAAAATAAAATTTTACTATTTTTAACTATACTTGGCAAAGTAAAAGCAAACCAATTCCAGCTTTCAAATTTTCAACTTCACGTAACTTTATATTCACGAGAGCATTATGATTGGTTAATTTACACCCCCTTAACGATACGAACGCAACAAATGGCCTAAACTCTCTCACGTCTAACTTTAACATATATTTTTCTAACATGTAGTAGAATTAACCTTAGTTGAGCGGGCAAATAAAGGAAAAAAAGGGGGGATAGGAAGTAAACTGGTTAGTTGCAGCAGGGCATGGGCGCCATCCAGGATTGTGTGTTGCAGAAGGGGGTGAGGGGCAAGGAAGAGCACCACTCTGGAAAATTGATACATTTAATTATTATTTTAGTTTCGTTTGAGCCACTCTGTACTTGCGAGTTGTTTAAATAGCTGACGTAAATATGTATTGCCTTTTGATACGAAACAACTGTTTTCACCATATTTCTTTGTTATAAAATTAATAAAGTCGTTTATACTTATTTTAAGCGTACGTAATAATTTTATTTAGTTTACATGCATGTGTTCATTTGTAAAGTTATTATTTACAAAAAAACATTTAAACTGTGGTTATTAAAATATAAAGAAAATTGCGGGTATTTTTTAAAAATAATACCATGTAATGTTCGTAGCATTTATGTATCTTTATGTACTATTTTTTTTTTTCATTCTCATTCACCCTGCCTCGTGGACTAAATCCTAGTGAGACCATGAGCAGGGTAGTTGTACTGTGTGTGGTTAGCAGCCCATGTCAGCGTGTGCGTGTGTACATTGTAGTGTTGCGAAGGGGTGGAGAAGGTAGGGGCAGACCGACATCATACGGCGGTGTATTGTGCGTCACGCGGAATCATTACCAACGGCCAACGACGACCGCGGCCTGCATGCGAGATTTGGCACGCGCCTTTCCCCCCATACTCCAGCCTTCCCCCCACCAGCAGGTCGTGCTGGGTTGCGTGACGCGAGTACGCCGGGTGCGTGCAACAAGGTGGCAAAGGTGTCCCACATCACTGAAAGAAGAATATTGTTGTAGCTGCCATAATTCTGTTAAGGGGAATGCAGCCCCGAAGCAGTGTATTTTAACAATTTTCGACATAACCTTTTCCCTTCGCTTATTATTGAACAACACTGCTCGACAATCCGTATATTACACTTTTGTACACCTTCTTACTTTATTACATAGTTACATACTTTCATATTTTTGGAGCACTGATAGCAGATAGGAAAAATTACTCTTTTTCCTGTCTGCCATCACTGCTTCAAAAATAAGACAGTCTGTGACTATGTAGTTACGTAATAAGTTACATAAAATTATAATTTACAGATATTCGAACCTTGATTTAAAATAAGAAGTGAGGGGAAAACGTTGTGTCGAAAATTGTGAAAATTCGCTGCTTTGGTGCGCCGTCCCCCTTAAAGTACGGGCAACAGTTCTGTCTGGTTGTCAGTAGACTTCTGTTTGGATTGTTTCTGCCAATATGTTATGTATAAGTAACAGTATTTTTGTAATCTTTGAAAGAGTTGTGGAATTGTAGTGCATGACAAGATGTAGTTTTTTTGGACTGCGGTACATATTCCTGTCAAAGAAAACTACAGAGAATATGAAAACATAAATAAGCAGAGTGTATTTTAGTCAAAAGGATACATGCACAACATAAGATTATATAAATTGAATAGGGTCTAATTTAACAAGGACAGTCAAATAAGACAATAAACAATACAGAAAAAGCCAAACACCACCAAGACAGACACCACAGTCTTGGCGGTTTGGTTGTGTCTGGTTTTTATTTACTTTTCTTATTTGGCGGTTATTGTCTCGTTTGGCCCGATTCCGTTTGAGGAATTGGTGTTGTGTATCTATCCTCTTGACTAAGGCATACTCTACTTTTCCTGTAATCTGTTTATTTTAAGTGGCAAATTTCTGCATCGCAATGGAGTATGTTCAAAAGCTACATCTAGTTAATATGTTCTGTAAGAGAATGATTCTCTTTGCCTATACAGAGCAAATTGCTATACAACCAGATGGAAGTATAGTAACAAAAAATACAATTCTTCCAGTGTCATAGCTGTTCGCGAACTTATATGCTTGCGAATTTCTCCTTTCTCGTTTGAAAGCAATGGTACTTACTTAGAAAATGTGCAGTTAACTAACTTTTCAATCAAGTGCCACAATTTTATGCCGATAGGTGAACATTAGGCGGACAGTGCAATAAACTTAACGTATCATCAGTTGGCGTGAAGTTTAGGAATGGGGAGTATTGATATATATATATAAAGTATATGTTTTATAAAATTTATAATACACGATTAGACAGTAGTATTATTGATCATTAATAGGAACATCGGACAGTTGATCAGCAATACTGATATAATAAGTTTCAATGGAGAATATGCATTAAACAATGTCATAATTTAGTGGTCATCCTAACCTAAGCGGCAAATTTTGCCCAAGATGCCGGTATGGGTGTATTCCAACAAGAACTTTAAAGATAGGTTAAAAAAAACACATATTTAGCAGTTTTAATGTGACCAGACACTTGCCAAGCCATTCGCATCTCACACCGTCTGAGTGAGTCAGGATATTGTTTTTACGATATTCGTATGTTGGAAACTTCGCATTTGGCATAAGGATTTAGTTGAGGTTCTCCCGTTTTCTTCTGTCGTAGCGTTCTGCCGGTGCTCAATTGAAACATCACATCATCCGAGCAAGCGCTTAGAAGAGGGTAATTTCCGTAGAAACATTTATTAATTTAAAACTGTTAGTAACATATGTTTATTTTATGAAATATTAAAGAAGAAAGCCATATAAGATATTACAGAATATCATAACAGTATTAAAATGTATAATTTATTCACTGTTAATACCTCTGTATCTGCAAAATAGTAACACATAACAAATTATTTATAAAATTTAGTCTCCAATTAGAAATCATAGACGACAGTAAGCACATTTATACTAACTATCACATATTAAGTGATGACGCATGCCTTGATTGGCTTTGAATGTCAAGGTGCAGGTGTGCAAATGTGGCACCGAAACAAATTGTTGCAAAAATCTTTCCACAAAAATTTACTGGGCTCTTCAAGGCAGGAACCATTTATAAAACTTCTGGCTGGTAACCACTCGTGGAGAGCACATTAGCGGCCTCTAATATGACGCCACATGCTGTGATTTGCCTGGTGAATAAATTACTGTAATTTTTTTCGAGCATGCATAAAAAAGTAAAAAGATGCGTGAGACGACGGAAGATAATTTATTTTCTACGCACCTCATTAGTCCCACATTTTCACAAAATCCGTTTCACATTCACACATTTCACTAAGCTAACAAAGTACCCCAAACCGTTAATAGCTCTAAGAGTAATGATCCAAGTGTCATCAGTAATTTAGATCGCGTATATTAAGGCTATATCACATTAGAGGCCTTCACATTAGAGGCGTTCATTACATTCGACAGCCATGTTTGATCGCGTTTAAAGCTTAATCTGTTTGTAAGGTTACACGCCTAAACCAAATAATAGTTTTAAACTTTCAAACTTCAACGAACTTGCTTGCTTGAAAAGTAACATACATAATTATCATCACATTAAAACTCAACATTTGTAACATTTGATACATTATATTTTAACAAACTGCAATTTTGCTGTTCTTGTTCAACACACACACACACACACACCTATATATACATACATATATATATATATATATATATATATATATATATATATATATATATAGGTGTGTGTGTATTTGAATTTAATTTAATTGATACAGTTAGAAATGTCATTTCAAAAGGCAACCATTATTATTTTTTATTTTTTTCTTTCCACGTCTCGTTTTTCAGGTAGCCAATAGGAGAGCCATAGAGAATACATTTCGTTCGAAACTACGAAACTACTTATGAAACTAGTTTATTTAGATCAAAAAGATAATGCTATTTGAACTCGGTCGGAGTTTGTGTAACCGCTCTATAAAGCTGAACATGTTTATTTAAGTAGTTCTGATACAAACGTGACCACTACTTAACTAAAGTTGACGACTTTCCAACACTCCACTTGGTTGTCCATTAAGCACGGTCTCGTCACGAGATTCCGCTCCGGAATTCGTTGGATAACACGCAATTTTGAGAGTTTCATAGACTTATTTCATAGTTGTGATATGAGCAATACTTAAGAAAAACGTTACTGGAGATTTTCTAATTAATAGTGCCACAAACCAGGACTGATTATTGTGACCGCTTCAAGTAATGTTTTATGAAATAATACTTCAAATAATTACTGCATAATATGAATTTATATTCACAATACAAGTTATATTTTTTAACGAATGAATTCATAATTTAAAAAAGTGTTGCTTTTTCAGGTTAATAGCTAGTTCTTCATCTATTCTGCGCAATAGTTTATTTAATAATTAATATTTTGTGTAAGTAGTAGTTCACGTAAGGGATTCCTTCATTCACACTAAGATATTTTTATAAAATGTCGGTTACCATTGTCTTTCCCCATACCCTTTGGTTATTGTTACTGGTGGTGATTGAGGCCTACAGTGGCACGCGCAGCAAACCTGACCCTAGTCTCTATGTGCTAGTCGCTGAACTCATGTGCAGACATGTCGCCTCTATGAGACGTCCAGTCTTCCGTGATTTTTACTCCGGATAGTCCTGCACGCTTCGTAACAAAATTTATTCCTGCAGTTCCTTCACGAGGATTTATTTATTTATTTGAACATTAATAATAAGTTACAGCCTTCCGTATTAGTTAAGACCATGATCCATAACTTCTACTGATTTTACGAAAAATATTATTTTTAATCCTAAACGAGAGCAGATACATAAAACTGTTGCATAGTTATATTTTCGTTTTGATTTCTGTCAACGGTTGGTGACGGTCCTCATAAAGGTAGTCCTGATAAACACAGCAGGGATATTACGAGGAAATGCACGGTATTTACGGTGACTTTTGGCATGTTTGTAGTCTTTTAAAGTACAGAGATAAATTGAAAGCACTAATAAACCACAACATTGCCCTTTTACAACAGATTCTAGTGTTGGTATAACATTTGAAATGGGCGCTCCCCAAAATTAAGAAATATTAGGCAATAAACCTTTCTCTCGTGAGGCATTCTTCGTGACTCTGATGAATAGGGAGTGTGGGATGTATATCACTAAACTCTCTTCTTTCAGCTTCGGGGTGAACGCACTGATAGAAGACGGAGAAATGGGTTCCTCTCGCAGCACTGCTCTGACGTTCTCAATATCGCACGAAGCAAATAAAGAACCAATTTGTGCGAAACTGTATAAAACCTTTACTGCAGCGATACGTTACGATGTTTAAACAAAAACAACATTGTTTATACTGTTTCGTAAACAACTCTATTACGGCACAATTTACGGTGGAAAGGAAATTCTGGACACTAAAACATTTTACCAGGAAAAAAGTAAATTAACTTTAGACGGAAAACAAATTAAATTTTCTGAAAATAGCGAATTCTGAAATATTTCAGTCGAGAAGAGGAAAAAGGCAGGTAAATTAATTTTTAAAATACTAATATTAAATTAACATTGTGCGGAGCAACAGCGAGTGTATGTTATTTATTCATACACATTCTCTCCTGCTTGCCAAGTAAAATTAGAAATGTTCTTCAAATGTATTCGGTGTTTCGATAATGATGATAGTCAAACAGTTTCGGTATGTTCAGTACTGTCTGATCATATTTTTCTGTTTGTAAATTGACATTTCAACATTTCATTTACTTTTACAATCTGAAAAAAAAGAAAACAGAGCAATCTATGCGTATTTAACATTTCAACTTAAGTAATGAATAATTTCTGTAAATTTAATATTTACCTACAGTCATGTTTTTTTTTGTTGAGTATGAATCTGTGTCAACCGTACGAGACGTTGCTTTCTTGTGTTGTTTTTCAGCACAAATTTAATGAGCTGCTTGATGAAGTCAGTAATTTTTTATGTTAATATTAACAGAAATTGTTTGCAACATTGAAAGTAAGCAATTTTTGCGAAGCGCCTCAGCAGTTATAAAAAGTCTTTAAATAAATTCACATAAGCCGGTCTCCGTTGTCTGTATGGTAACATGTCGGCCAACTGTTCGAGAAGTAACGGCTTCAAATCCCAGCACAGGCATGGATATTTGTGTCGTTTTCTTTGGCAAAGATAGTTTGTAAACAGTCCCTTGCTAAGCCTAACTGCATAATACCGTGAGACGTTTGTAAACCCTCAAAACATTCACATAAGGTAAACTTTAGCACAGAAATGTTTGCACATATTAATATATCTGTTTTACAATGGTGGAAAAATATGATTACAAATTATGATAATGGATACGTACGAAAATCGCGTTCTTGCACCCGATTCTCTATACTACATCACGCGGAAATGTAATATGTATCAGATAACTATATTTATGGCTTTATTAATACTTAACGATGCCACGCAAGCAAACATGAAGCAAGGTAAGTACGTTTATAAATAAATACCGATTAGCAAAATCATCGCTCCAGTAATCTGCCCTACATGAAATATCCGGCCTCTTGTGGCGTTTTGTCGCACCGGACGTGCAAAAAATACTAATGTATTTCAACGTATTTCATGAGATAAATCGCCGTTTACAGTGAAAATTAGTACTACAACAAACAATACTTTGCTGACTAAATACATTAGAGTTATTGACAATAAATGTTGATTATTTTATTTTTCGTTTGATAGGGTGTGTTTCTAATGTACGTGGAGTGGTATTTTCCAAAGTATTAAAAAAAATACCTTGGAAAAATGCCACTCTACTTACACTAGAAATACACCCTATCAAACGAAAAATAAAATAATCAGCATTTATTGCGAATAACTCTAATATATTTAGTCAGCAAAGTATTGAATGAAAATACATTTGGAAACCTTTAACAAAAAAAAAGTACAATTATTTGCGAAGACTATAAAACCCATTAAAGGTGCGCGGCCAATCATGAGTGAGATGACTACCATTGGTCGCGCTAGGAACAGGGCTGAAGGCTATAAATACCGTCCAATATTTTTCCAGTTTTCACTTTTACTTCACCTGAAGACGGGAGCAGATGTCAGCTGCCGAAACGTCGTGAAAAGTCGGCCTTTGGAAATCTACTGTGTTCTTTTGTGTCTTCATCGTTGTGTCGTCTAGTGTATTGTCTGTGACGCCGTCGTTGTTATTCTGTCTTGTGTCCATTATTGTATTCGTTCCAGTATTGTCTGTGCTGTCTAAATTGTGATGTTCTGAATTTTTACATATTAGTTTGTTTTGTATTTCGACTTTTATTTTTTGATGTTTATTATTATTAATTTTTGTCCTCTATTTGTCGTTGACTAATTTCTTATGGGATCGTTCATGTTCTGTTGTTTTGGTTGATGGAGGTCTTGACTACAGCCAACTCGGCTTGTTTTCTTTTTTTCGTATTTCGTTGTTTGTCTTTCTCGTTGTTAGTCTTCTCAGTCTCTTTCTAAGATTTCTGGGACGACATATATTGCAATGGCGTACGTTCGCAATAATACATCTTCTTAAAATAAGTAGTGCAGAGTTAATACCTACATTATATTTCAAAGTTGCCACAAATATTTTTTCCCGTGTATATTGTGAGTACATTTTACTGTAATTTATTTTATTTCAGAATGTTTTTTTAAATTGTGTGTCTCAGTTCAAACATGCATAAATCGGTTTTATGCTAATATGAAACACCAACTGACTTGATGAAATTATATATTTCACACTGAATAATCGTGCCACGGACCTTACCAAAATAGTTTGTTTTCCTTTCCAGCATATAATTGTTTTATGCAAATTTTGACTTTTACATGTTAATATAGAAAAAAACTATTAAAGTTAAAAAAATTGTCACTTCAATAAAAAACAATTACAGCGTAGGCCTACGTCTATATAAAAAAATTAAACTATTAAAATTTTCGGTAAACTCCCTCCTTTAAGGCATTCAAGAAAACCCTGGTGACAGACAAAACCTGGCCACATTACTAGAAATCCTACTCTACACCAGCTCATGAGTTTTTGTCAGCTACTTTCGTTGTCCCATTGACGTGGTCAAAGTAGATAACCGTCTTGTCGCAGCGTTGTCGACAGAAATATTCCACGCCCCCACCCCCTCCACAACAATGCAGTTGCTGGAAAACTGGTGAGGTACTATGCATTTCAAGTGGCACTTTGGGTGGAATAATATAGAGCGCATTCGATGCCTTGAAATGCGGAAGTGGTAAGGGCGACACGGCATGTGCATCACTCCTCACCCTGGCTCTGTGCACAATTCACAGATCTGACTTGCCGTCATTTCACTGAGACACTATATGACCCTATAATTATATTACTATGTAATTCTGAATATAAACGTTCGTTTTACACGCCTAAACATTTTAAAATACTCTGTAACTGGATACTTACACACAAAAATGGACTACAAAGACACCAATTTTCGTAATTTTCGGCAAAGAGAAAATAAACTTAAAAAATATTGCTGGATTGCAGGAAATATGTAAACACGTGACACATTTTTGATGCTATTCCTAAGCATACACAGATTACTCACGCTCGTTGACATTTATGTCGGTCGAAGATGTCCACACCACTCGGCGACATGGGAAGGAGGCATCTTAAGGTCGTTAAGCTGTATAAACTCTTAATTGGATATTTTCATAAAATAGTGTTAGTTTTGTAGACAATTTCTGTAAGCATTGTCTCCTCTTACGAAACAATTTTAAAACCCATAGTGTTTTTCGTAATGATGCGTCAAAGTTAAAATTTGAATGCGACACTGCCATGCAAGTGTTGAAAACCAACTGACAAATGCAGATGAAATAATTCAAAGTGAAATAACATGTCACGGGATACGTATCCCAGCATTTATAATCCACACGATAATATCGTGAGTTTTTAAAGAAATAGCTGATACACAACAATTTTTTAAAATACGAAAGTTGTCCGTTGTGAGTTTTACTAATATTAGACTACTTAGTCTAGTGCATATTACATCACTATGAATTATTTCGTTTGCCTAAGTGAACTGGTTTTCACTATTTTCATGACAACGTAACGTGCGAATTTTGATGTGCCTTTATGAGAAAACTGTGCGAGATAAAATTGTTTATTATGCGAGAACTTTGAGACTAATCGCCCTTGAACCGTATCAATAAGAAACACGATTGTTTCATAATATTATTCAGTAATTTTAAGTACACAAGTCAATTGCAAACCGAGCGACTATCTCCGGCAGTAATATAAGAGGAAATATGAAAACAAGTTTTTTTACGTGAACGAAAAAAAACTATATCCTGCAAAAAATTAAATTAGAAATGTTTTTATTTAAAACAGGTAAAAGATAATATAACAAAATATTAGGCAACGAATCAATAGAAAAAAACTGTGTTTTACGCTTAGTTCTTAAAAATCTAAAAATAAGGGTGTTGACATCGTTACACTTGGTAAGAAAAAAAATTGAGGTTGCTGTCCGTTGCTTCCATTAAAATTTAATGCACAGCTGTAAAATAAATATTAGATAATGTATTATAACACACCACGTCTAAACACAGGAAAAAGATTTAATAAAATATTCTCAGTCAAACCAACACATTTTTACGTAAAAAAAGACAGTTGCCAAATAGGTAGGCAATCAGCTACACACCTACTAATGAACATAAGAAATTAGAGGGAATTTATTTGGGGCTGCATATTTCTTCAAATCATTTATTTACGAAGAAAGCTGCACTTACAGTTTCGTGTAGTTAGCTGATGTGTTTCACTCTCGGCCTGTGGATAACGCAATTAAATATGATTTATTCCACGTTTAAACACGCCGGCCAACGGCAACGTCCGCCACATTTTCCACGTGCGAAAACTCCGGGACCGAACCCGCCGGGGATCAAACCCGGATCGCTTATAGATCGGAGGCGAGAGGTCTCATCCTTCGACCACCGCGGCCCCTCTTTATTTAATAGTTGTATGAGAAAAATGTGTCAGTACTAACTCGCAAATATTTAAATATTTAAACAAACCCTCGATTCACAGGTTACTAAATTTCAAATCGATCAGACCAGTAGAATTTCTCACAGTCACTCAAAAATATCTACGATTAATCGTTTACAATGAAGACTAAAACAGTGAGTATATAGCTGCATTCGGTGCACCGTTACTAAGGAAAACTGCCTGGAATAATTAGTTAAAAACTATAAAAGAGCTCATTATGTTTAAACGGCTGAACAGATTTCCTTGAATCGTAGCTAAGAACCATTTCGATCACGTCAGCTTTCAAACAAATATAATCGCACCAAAATCGGTCCTTTCGTTTAGGAGCTAAGATGCCACAGACAGAAGGAACACAGTCAGATACACAGACAAACACGTCAAGCTTATAATATATGCGTCGGGGGTCAAAAACCAAGTGAAATACCATTTTTAAAATTTAAGTATTACAATAATAAGCATTATATATTTTTTATACTCGGAAATACAATTTTCAAAATTGCGCTATAAAATCATGCTGATCTCATTCTTAAAATGAAAGCTAAAGATATCAGTAAAAGACAAAAAAAATCGTAGAAATAAATGTAGAAGTTTGTATGTAGTTACATTTTAAAATTTATTTAACCGTCTATAGTAAAATAAGCCATATGTTAAACACTGATGTTAAGGCGAACGAAATGCCAATTCGGGAGAAATTTCGTCATGAAGTTGCTATAACTTCGAGAAATACTTGAGCTAATAGATACAGTTATGAATAGTTAATTTACGGAAATTGGCATTTACATATGTTGTATGTTAGATGTACCTATCATATTTATGTTTTCAAAACTGACAAAAATAGTTTTTCTAAGATTTCGTTGTTTAATAACTATTTCATTGATGTGAAGTCACAAACCTATAAAAATCTAAAATAAAAAAAAAATCTTTGGTTGAATAGTTTTAAAAACTGACAAAAAAAATTCTTCCCTTCAGTGACTTGAGCGTACAGATGACGACGCTCCTGATATGCGGGCCTGTATGACAATTATTGCTTCTTTATCTTCAGGCTTTAGAAATGCAAAATATCTCCAGGCGCCTGTAATATTCTAACACACTGGGTAGACTAGACAATGACCACCCACACAGAACTAATCCAGGTCCTTAAAGCTCTCTCTCTCTCTCTCGCTCTCTCTCTAATGAAGCCGAAGTCTGCAAAACGGAATAGTTAACAAAAGGACACTTACAAATTATTGATACACGCGAGATAGCGGGCGGTACCAGTACTACATGGACCAAACATTAAGGGCATATTCTACAGCAATTTTCATCGTCGAATTAAAATTGTTATATTTGTACCATATTTTTTTCTTACTTTAGAAATAAATACTACTAAATTTAGCTGTCATCAAAATTTTCATTTCTTATAATTTTTGCGTAATGACAAAAATGTTTTAAGGAATTTTTGAAGTTTTAAAATTTTAGTCTCAAATTTTAGCATTTTTTTTTACTTAAAGTACAAAAATTAATATTTTTACACAATAGCCTACAACGCCGTTATTCATTATGCATTGTTTTTTTTTTTTTAGTTTAGTAACTCAGTTGGTTTTAATGGCTCTCATGAAACCGTAAAATGCACATTTTGACGCCGTTACACAAAAACTTTGAGAGACGAAAAATGTTCATAAGAACAAAATTTAGTCACAATTTATATCTAAAATAAGAAAAAAAAATTATGGTTCTAGTAAGAAAATAAAAATTGGACGAAAATTGATGTAGACCGTACCCTTAAACACAGCGCGTGTTTATTCGGCCAGCATTTACCGTGAATATACTTTGTACAGTTGCATATGGATTTGTTTGTTTAATATGCCCTCGTGAGTTAAGGAAAATATGCGCGGGAAATGTGAAAGTACATTGAACGCAAATATATTTCTTAGTACTCGCAACTATGTTGTATGCACGTAGCCAGGAAAGGGGTATCGGGATATAACCACTCTTCTTCCTACACAAAATTTAAATAAAATTTTTAAAATCATATGCCAGTGCTTATTTAAAAAACATAAGTACAGTAATTCGAAACAAACGAAATCGGAAATTTTTCTGTGTCTGTGTATGTAAGGATGTGTATATAGTATATCACAACAAAAAAATCCCCCCTTTTTGTATACCCCTGAAAAATAAATTCTGGCTAAGCTCCTTACTTTGGCACTACATTAGTAAACATGCAATATGGAGAGCATACTACAATTTCCACATAGTATAATTGCATCAAATTTCAGAATAATGAACATGAACATGTTCCATGCTGCAGTTTTATAAACACAGCTATTTTTAGTTGAAAGTAAATATTGATTACATACTTAATATAAAGTTTTGAACAGAGATCTTGGTGACACCACATGAATAAGTATGTATTCCGAAAGGTATCCCATGAGTTTTGAACAACACAATTGCATCTTTACGCTGAGAAAAAATATAAATTATCAACTCCAAACTTTTGAGATGATGTTCGGCACACGTTTGTGACGCCATGTTCCTTTTCTATTCAGGATGTCCAGAAACGAACGCCTACTAAGCACAACACGTGAATCCAGGGCTAAAATGTAGACGAATATGTTAGTGGAAAAATGTTGTACAATTACAATTTATTTTCATAATGTGGCAACACAGCACTGTACATACTCCAGTCTTGCGCTCCACAGATATCTTACTTACCTGACTACTATTGTTCTGACCTTCGTATTATTGGTCCAGGTTAAAATCCCGAGCATTACAAACATAACTCTATGTTTCCTACATGAAATAATACCTGATCGCGGAGCGCAAGAGGAGACTATCTACGTGCAGTGTTGCCACATTGCGCACATAAAATGTCGTCGTACAACGTTTTGCCACTACATTTTCGTCTGTAATTTAACCCAGGACTCGCGTGGCGTGCATATTAGGAGTTTGTATATGGACATCCTGCATATTGCAAGCCCTCAAAACTGGAAGAGTGTAAACGAATCTTTAACCAAATATTGCCGAAGTTTCCCACCTCGTGAGGCTACGTATCATCAAATAGTAAATGTTACGATTAAATAACACCGAAATAACGGATGTCATTAAAAAAAAGTTATTTTAATTGGTTATATTGAAACGTTTATTGTAGCTTAGCAATGAGAATTATATTTTGAATATGGCAGTTCTGAAACAACTCTCTCCATTGTTCATGTTACCCCAACGGCGTGTTCTGAACTTGGTATTTGGGAGAGGTAAGAAGAATTAAGATTTGTATTCTACTAAGGTTGATTCTACTACAGGTTAGAAAGAAAATACGTTTTCTTATGGAAGAGCTGGGCACAAGGGAAATTTCTGCCACTAGTTTCGCTTCAATCGCTGAGAGACCAGATAAATAAGAAACCCTAGTAAAATTAAATTTAAATAAACTTGGAAATTATATTAGACACTTAATTGGTTTTTGAAGTAAAAAACCCCGATTTAGCGTTTTAAATTATCAACTTAATATACCTTAATATTCAGGAAAGCTCTGTGATTGGTCAGTGAACTAGCGATACCAGCGCTCAAGTGGCAGAAATTTTTCCTGTACCAAACTTATAACACTGATCTTTCTAACCTGTAATAGAATCAACCTTAATTATACTTCGGGCGTCTTCGGCGGAAATGTTTTAACATGAGAGTTTGGACTGTCTTATTGTGAGTTCCCTGATGTATTTCCACTATGGGCTTTCTTTACTCAATGCTATGGGCCAGCACAGCGACTGCAACGCTACACACGACAGTCCGCATTAATAATTCAACGCCCGCTTCGCGCGTCAGCAGGAACTTTCATTACATCCGGCCTTCACTCATTTTCCAGATAGGATATTACGAGCGTATATATTTATATATTATGTGGTTATAAGCCTCCGGTAATTATTTGCGAGCTTTTTTTAATTCTGTGTTTTCCGCAGCGTAGTTCATTTCCGCTTTGTGGGCATGCTAAAATGACGGGTAGCCAGAAAAAAAATGAACGCGCCAGTTTTTAGTTCCCATCCCAGCCGTTGAGCGCCGCTGTCAACCGAGCATGCGCTGATAAAAGGGTTGGTAGGAAGTACTCGGGGATGGAAAGGGTTGCATGAGGAGGGGGAGAATGGCTTGGAGGGAGGAATTCACACCACACACGACCCGTCTCATTTCACGCAGATAGCTAGCACCTGTTTACGGGCAGGGGACATTTTAAACCTGGCGTTTCAACCGCATCTGCTGGCGTGACGAGGAATCCCTGTGTTATTTGCTTTTACTTTTTATTATTCTCTTTTTTCTAAGCGCGGGCGTTAATTAGCCTGGCCGCAAGAGCGCTAGCTGTGGGACAAAACGGAACGCTCTCCATTGCCGTGCGTCTCTCTCTCTCTCTCTCTGTCCCGTTTTCACCCCTTCTTCCCCCTGCCACACCAGACACGACGGAATCCATTAGTCCAGCACAAATGGCCAGCGTAGTTTTAAACGTGTTGCCTCGAAGTAAATACGGGACGGAGAGAGCAAACGTTATGTAAACGAGCGTAAAATACGCGTGCGTTCTACCGCTGTCACGTGACTTGGGGACAAAACGCACTGACGTTTAAATGTAGCCTACCAAAGGAAAATGTGAGGAAGGGTGCATGTAATATGTGTGGCTATACACGTATAAAGAGAAACAGATGATATAGAAAAATAAATCGTAAGTAAGTAAATTTAATTAGGTAACGTCAGCGGGGAATTATTTTGTGAAAGCAGGCGTGACTTAATATCACTAAAATGTTTTATTTATTTATATTTTTTTAGAAAGACCGTGTACTTAAGGCATCCATTTACAATTTTATATTTTAAAAGTAAGAAACTGCAAAATAAACATTTTAAGTTGCACAAAATCACCCGCAGCTTAGGACAGAGAAAAAACCTTTGTTGGTAGACCTACTGTTTTGTCAACAGCGAAGTAATTAAAGAAGACAAAATTAACTGACGCAGACGACAGAATGCTAAACTAACGCTAAAGAAATAAACGCAATGTGAACATTTAATGGGACTGCAGACTTTAAAAGTACGGCCTTTTTTGTTTTTCACTTTTACTTCACCTGAAGACGGGAACAGATGTCAGCTCCCGAAACGTCGTGAAAAGTCGGTCTTAAGTAAATCTACAGTGTTTGTGTCTTCATCATTGTGTCGTCTAGTCTGTTGTCTGTGACGTCATCGGTGTTGTTCTACCCTGTCTTCATTTTTGTCTTCGTCCCAGTATTGACTGGGGTGTCTTAATTGTATGTTCTGAGTTTTACAGATAATTTTGTTTCGTATTCCGACTATTATTTTTGGATCTTTTTTATTTTACTTTGTTTATTGTTGAATAATTCCTTATTTTATGGGGTCTTTCATGTTCTGTTATTTCGGTTTACGGACGTATTGACTGCAGCCAAACTAAGCTTGTTTTCTAAATTTTCGTTCTTTTAGTATCATTCTATGATTTCTGGGACGGGGTTATATTGCAATGGCGTATGTCCACAATAGTACAGTACGTTGTTCTGCACCGTTGCAAGAAACATTCAAATATAGTGTAATGGGACATTTTGTCATTGAGCAGTTCAGTGGTATGATTCCTTGTAATTTATTACTGATATTCGTTTAGTAACTCGAGACCTGTATGAATTCACCGATTCAAATTTAGCAGCAAAAATCAATCTCGATAAGTCCTGTACTTGTCGCTGAGTCCGTGAGCTGCTGAATGTGTTTGCAATAGCAAGCGAGTCTTTCGAAAATAGGCGACGGTTAATAGTAAACGCATAAAACATTTTACAATTTTGACAAATACCGAAATTCACAATTTTCATTCGGCCACTTATATTACTTTTGTGATTATATGTAAATAATTAATTGTCTGGGTCAAGAGTCAAAAATATAAACGGTTTTTGCTTAGAGAATCACTCATTATAAGTACAATAAATTTTATTACTATAAAAATTAACTCACAATTTATTTTTAAGTCTGGTGAGGTTCCATGTGACCGTTGTTTGCTTATTATGTCAAAACTATAAAAGAGAGTACTTGCCATGTTTTTCGTAGAATCTGACTAAATGTTCAAATATAATTTCAACTCATTCAAATGTCGAGTTTTTAACTGAAAGACCAATGATTACAAGCTAAGAACAAGAAGAATTAACTGAATGGTTTTTGTAGACACATGCGATTGCGAGAGAATATTGCCCGGTTCCAGAAAAATCTCCATAATAAAACCATAAGAAGAAAAACAGCTATATTTGTCATCAGCAAACGGATAATATTAGTCAGCATATAATTCCAAACAGGAATAGTGTGCAGCCATTTTAAGAGAGACGACACAAAATCCAAAAAATTAACAAAAACATTACATATTAACTCCGGAAAGGAATATAGTCGTAGACAAAATACAGAAGAAGAACAGTGAAATAAAACAAAAAAAGGTGTATGAAATTGTGACAAAAAAGGAATATGACAACGACGACAACACATATGACAAGAGACTAAAATGTATGTGAACACAATGACCCAACAAATAAAACATATATGAGGATTAGCAGCCTTCCTTGGAAGGAAGTTTGTAGAGCAAATGAACGAAGTTTCATCTACGTGGGTGAACTTAACCATGAAAGTTAATCTCGGTGATGGAGATCTGAATGTGAAATAATTTGTTGTAATGCTTTATTCTTACATGGTGTACCTATAAAAATAACTTATATTTAAATCTAAGCTTGGTAAATTTAGTTACAATTAGACAACTAGTTATTGAAGTACATGCCACGAAGTATATGTATTAATGTCTTTAGATCTTCGAAGTTGGGAGAAATGCACTTCTAGCTTGGCGTGAGCAAAAACCATTTAATTCAAGTTACCTCACTTAGAATAAAATGCGAAAAGAGTTTGATACAATTTCTTAGATTTTTCACATGATTAATAAAAAGTTTAAAATGCCTCAAGGGGACTTCATTTTTAAAAGTTGAATTCTGTATGAAAATTCATAAAAGTTGCTGTACAACGTAGACCACTAGCTGTGTACTACTGAGATCGATGAAATTCGTATAAACTGTTAATTAGATATCTCATGTGTTCAAGACACGTTCAACTGCCCGCAACTGGAAATATATGAACACGGCGTGAACAATACTCATTAAAGTTATTTGGCACTACTTAGTAATGAATATGTGTCAAGTAAGATAACAACAGGGAAATGTTTTTCCAGGTATCCCTTGTAATAAAATCTGCCATTTTTATATAGTGAACAAGGCATGAACAAAACGCACAGAAGACAAGTCGTCTTACTATCGCACAAGTGTATACGTTTTAACATACAAAAGTGGCAAGAATAAAATACACAAAAGTCATGTCACATTTTTAAGAACAATATGTGCACCCGAGTATAAATAAATATCGGAAAATGGTTCCACATATATGCGCGTTATGAATAAAATGTAGTAATGGTCATCATGTAGGCTATATAACATAAACACAGAACTAACTAAGCACACGACCTTCTAGTTCCCACAATAAATTCTATATGTGTAATGAGATGGAAGAAATGTTGATGATTTGTTCCTTACATGTCAATTGTGATCGAAAAATTTTCAAACAACCGTCATTTGGAATAAATTAACACTTAATGAACCAAATGCACATAATTGAAGTTAGCTTACTACGTGTTATAATGAAAATCAGTCAAATAAAAAAAACTTTAAAGGAGGCATTAACATACAATCGCACGCGAGCGCACACACAAATATCGGAAGATAATCTCACAATCCTTCTTGTTCCTTCGGAAACTATACAAAAATTAACGTTTAATATATATAAAGGCCTCTACCTAACTGGAATGCCTATAATGAGCAAGGATAGGGATTTACCTGTAAAATTATATTATATTAGGCTTAGTAAAAATTCAATAAAACAGTTTTCTTTTTTGAGATGAGAATAATATTTACACGGGAACAGAAATGTAAAAAAGGGCTTTATTTTAGAATAGAAATATATATTTCTTGATAATTATCAGGTTACTGAAAATCAGCCTGGAAAAATCTAGTAATTTGTAACGTATAGCAATGATCAAAAAATATTGGGAGACACGTATTTAGCTTCGACATGTGACTAAGCATTAACTAACGTTATGTTATACGTACAAACTTACATTGCTTTATTCTTGGCTCTTGTAAGTCTAAGAGGTTTGACTGCCAAACGTTTTGGCTTCCTAATCCGATTCGAGAGTTATAAAACCGCAGTTCTAAATCAAATTAATTAGGCTATTAGTGGAACCAACGATTTTTGAAAAAAAAAAAAAAAAAAATTGTCAACTTGTTTTAATGCCTTATATGCACACATATCTTCAGTGCTGCTTCATGATCACTGATAGGATATTTTATCTCACAGCGTCTTGGAGTTACATCAGCAAATCACAGACGTGCCGTATTCTGGTAGGTACAGTAAAATGAGCGAAAACTGTGCACACAGCTGCGCTGCCAATAACCATGAAGCAGAGCTGCAGATGTGCTCGTAAGGCATTGAAACAAGTTGTTGCACTGTTCTTTTAAAAAAAATCGGTTGCTTCAGGAATTGCACAGTGTTACGCCAAAACATTAATCCTGAAATCGACAAAAAAAACTTTAAGGGTTAGTGAAATCCGACATTCTGATTAAGTGTTCTATTTAACTTAAGTAGCAACGAAATAATTTGTATTTATATGAGTTTATCAGTCTTATAGTATTGCCAGATTTCTGTACAGATATTTATTGTTTTGTTACATACAAATTGAAATGCGGGTTGAATTTTTCTGCAAAACAACTTCCAACTATAAGACACAGCAGTCCGTACTCTGTATTGTTGCTCGTGGAAGAACTTGGCCATGTCTTCTGCGAACACTTCTTGTTATTTAAACTGAGCGAAATGGCGCAACGGTAACATGTGGGACTCGTTTTCAAGAGGATTTGGGTTCGATTCCCGGCTCCGGCCATCTTGATTTCGGTTTTACATGCCTAAAGGGTTCCTTAAGGCTCGGTTTTAGCCGCCGTATTGAATTTTATTGTTTTTCGCTTTTTTGGAAATCTGAGAAGAAAAATGTTAAAACGGCGACTATACCGCAAATTCTATTTACCTTGCGCTACAGGTCGCTATCAGTCTGTCAAATATGAATATAAAAAAAAAATTCGCCACACAGATTGCGGAGTAAATATATGTTAGCTAAATCGCAAGGTCTGTACTGCATCAAAATGTAAATATAATTCGAGGTATAATCGCATATGTAAAATTTTTCATCTTAGAATTCCAAAAAAGCAAAAAATTATAAAATTCAATATGGTGACTGAAATCTAGTCTTAACATTGGTCATGGCCACGGCCGTAGAAGAACAGGTCTGAACACTCGCCTGGAAACTTGACCCCCTTGTTGTTTGGCTGCAGTTCACCAAGTTACCGAGAATATTGTATTTTATTGGCGCTGATGTTACGGCGGTCGGACTAAACTCCGCCCACTTCCTTTCCGCTAAGATAAACAATTTATCAAAACATATTTTTTATCAATTTATGAAATACGTTCTTCTTCATAATTTTAAGAAAAGGCTCCAGCAATCTTTATTTGCTTTATAAATTTAACAATGAAAAAAAGTGGGCGGAGTTTGAGTCCGACCGCCCGGAAAACAGCGCCATAAAGTACGACATTCTCGGTAACTTGACGAACTACAGCCAAACAACAAGGGGGTCAAGCACAATACATTGTTAGATAGGCGAGTGTCCAGACCTGTTCTTCTACGACCGTGGCCATGGCCGTCTCCTCTCCCAGCTCCTGTCATTCTACCAATTAGTGTATCACCGTATCTTATGATCTTGCTGTAGACGAGACGTAAAGCCCACTTACATTTACTGTGACGCCACCCATCTGTTATCTGCAAGTAGAAAGAACCCCAAGATGAGAAAAAGCTAAATCATCCATTCACCAACTATGAATCTGAACTGCAGATATGAACATAAGGCATTGAAACATGTTCGTGCAGAATTTTTTTCGCGAAAATTCAGGGTCCCTAAAAATGTCTTATCTAACGCTTCCTGTAGGTGTTTAGTTTACTAATCCAGCCAGGGAACATACTATTTCAAGAGCAAACAATTTAGTGATCCTTGTTGGCGTTACAAAAATACTAAAATTCCTTAAAACATCAAATAATAAAGAATCATCAATATCCTGCAAGCGCAGTGAAGCACAGACGACGTCATCATATTCGCTCGGCTGTATTTTAAAGTTCATTTGAAAAAGGCATTCGCGGTTTTTATATTTTTTTCTGAACGAGAGTTATTAAACATACCGGACGAGAGCGTACTCGTGAAATAAAACGTGAAGCTCTCTACAACCTCCACTGGTGAATGACAAAAAAAAAAAAAAAATCGTGTAGGATGTGGAACACACTGCTTCATTTTTTAGTTTAAAAATAGTACAAATTTTTCCCTTGAGTTGTTTTTTTTATTTGTCCTTCCACAAGGGATAATTGGACGGATATACGCAACAATAGACCAACCAACAAAATCACGTTTCCAAAATATAAACCATTAAATTTGATTTTAATTATTATTACATTTTACTTAAATAATGTAATAGTGCCAACTGTATGCATTTAATGAGTATGTCATTTGTGTACTGTTTTAAAGTTTACTGTCAATTCTTGGCAAAAAAAAAAATGACAGAAGAGATCAGTTGGTCTACTGTTGCATATTATGAAGTTATACATTTATCGACATGTGTAAATGGTTGGTTGTTGCATATTGAACCGGTAACATACAATAATTGGTGCATTTTTACTTAAAAATAATTCAAATAAGTATTAAAATATGAAAGTATTAAGTAAAACAAAAAAACTAGACCTCAATACAATTTTTTCTGTGCCTGTCACAACATTGACTCGTGTAACGAAGTGCACTGGCAACTCTTCATGTTAAATCCAGAAACGTTAGATCACATAAAATAAGAAATACAAAATCCACACAGCTATCAACAGCTGTAATCAAGAAACCTCATGAATAAAATTCTTCACTCGGCAAGTTCAATGTCAAAATCGGGCTGTCCACTAAAACCATCAGTATCATCTTCGACTTCTTTTAGAGCCACGGGACCCCTGTACATTTTTCGACAGTCATTAGGAATAAGTTGCATCAGAGAACGAATGTCTTTATTGTGGCATTATTGGCTTGTCATTTGGCCAAAGTTGCGCCACATTTGTATGAAAACACTGCTCTGCAGACACTTTTTTTTTGCAAGTTGACCTCTATATAGTCAGTTTGTGTGAGATCAGTCTTGATAAAGATGGAGTATGGTTGTGCTTCTGACTTTCATTTTCTTAGTATGTAACCAGTTTATTTCTGTGTCTTGTTTCCTGTTCACAATCATCGTTTCCAGCTTTTCTGTACCAAGAAAATGCTGCTTCTTCATTTCCTTGACAACCAATGGTTTCGTCTTCTTCCCGCAAAACCTTATAATGTTCGTATAGTCAGCTGCTGTGTATATGCGTTGCTGATACTTATGAGCAGACTTAATGTCACCGAAATCTGAGTCGTTCGGCAAGAATTAATGGCCGGGTACCAAGAAGCGTTGGTGATACGCTGAAGGGTAAGGTGCTCCAATGACAGCCCGAAACATTAGTATTATTTTTATATTTCGGTTCTGTCACCCGCAAGAGTCCGGCCATAGTGTAAGCTGCCTCACTTCAGGGCACTCATCCAAGATGTGCTGCCAGAGACACGATCCGACTTCCTGAGCTCCTCGCCCAGCCGCTCTTTCAAGCCATCAATAACAACAACCTTTATTGTTGGATCCTGAATGACCTCCACAGTAGGAGAGCATCAGCTGCCGTTAATAGTATATTTCATTTGCTGGAATTCGAGGAAGCGAAAGTGTCTTTCCAAATCAAAGGTTAGACATTCGTCAGTTGTATTTGCTTCAGCCATGTCTTTCTTCATTAAATCACGTGCTGCGGTTGTTGCGGAATGGTGTTTATTACGTCTGATCTTGATGTCAGCTTCAGATTCTCAGTAGAAGTATTTGAGAGTTGTTCATTGAAATAATCACAAATGGTGTATGAAGCCTTCTTCCAAAACTTACGTTTTAAATTACACTGGGAACAAAATATATTCTTACTAGCAGTCCCCCGCGGCTTTGCTAGCGAGTATTATTCGTAACTGATATTATTTACTTTAACTGAAAAATCTCTTTGTACACAAGATTGATACTTCAATTATCAAGTGTTAGAATGTCCAAGCGGCTAGTTGAACTAAATCTACAGTAGGTTAAGTAGCTATAGCAGTCCACGCGGAAAGCAGTCTAAAGTTTGTCCCTGCCACTAACAGTGACTTCGCCTGTTCCTTATTTGAAGCTCTGCAAATTTTGCGTTGAGGGTTATTACAGATACCTAAAGGTAAGTGGTTAATAGAATGAAAAACGTCATTTTATCCTACGCACAAACATTGGTGACGACACCCTCAATTACATATTTTCAAAATATTCACATGAAATTTATTGCCAGTTTTTCTGGGAAAAGGTTTCGCGAAAACGTATTTGGTGCCCCAACTTTGAGATTAGTGAGATGACATATGTGAGCAGATATTGTCGAGCAACCTAAGTGAAAAGCGAACTGCATAATCCATTTTACCCCTTTTAAACGGCTACATGTAAATTGTACTAATTAGATCTGCATTATAGTTATCGTGTGTCAGAATTGAACGTTCACATGAGGCATTTAACGGAATTCGAGCCCAGAACTTCCCGGAATTTAGGCCGGGACGTCGAAATAATTCATGAAAATAAAATTTAATTAAAAAAAAAAATATTCATGTTTTGGGCTCATAGAGGTAGCACAACACCACGTCTTGATTGGTTACTGTAGAGTGAAACTCCTGTATAAGTTACTTCTCGCTGCTCGTACTTGCTTTTCGGATCGTCTGCCTTAAATGTTTACAAACTTTGTTTTATTATAATTGAAAAAGTTATCTTATAAAGTAAAAAAAATTAACATATAATATTTAAATACTTACGCAAGCCTCACTCTAACGCGAACAATATCACAAAATCTCTGCTGGTTAGATAGGTATAATGGGTTTATGGAAAATAAAATACGTGCTTTTTCACCCTTTTGGGTGTCGATTTTCGAAATATTTTAAATTCACGTCTTAGACATGTGTATAAGTATCCAACTGAAGTAAAAATTACGACGTTAGCCCGTTCAGTCGATTCAAAATCGATTATTCATTAAAAAAAACATACCATGACTAGAGACACTGGTAAATCGCGGGAAAAGTTGATTGTTTGCTAGGCTCCAACATGCTATGTATAACACTGAAGGTTTTGCACCTATATTGGCTATTGTTTATATGAAGCACCGTGTCCCTCTTCAACAGACCCAATTATAACTGAACAGTTGTATCACAGAACGTATGTGATTTGCCAGAAAACTGTTTGCACGTGTCACGATTGAGATACTACAGTTTATTGGAGACTATGTTAAATATTTTCGCGATTTTCCAGTGTCCCTAACCATGACCACTGCACGGTACTAAGAGTTCGAATTTCGAAAAATCTTAAAACTGTTTTCGATCATTTCTGTAATAAAAATAATTTTGAAGCAAAAATTAACTGTATATCTGAACGGTTTCTATAGATATCGAGGATTTATCTAGCATACATTTAATGTCTTTTCACCACCTAAGAGAGTGAATGTCGAAAAACCCTTAAATAACGTTTTGGACTACTTTACTGGTGTCTCTTGAACGTGAAAAAAAACGACAATAGTCCGCTGGGTTCAAGATATATCGACGATTAATTGAAAACACTTTACACCACGTTTCACCCCTTTTACCCTCCTTAGGTGGCGAATTTCAGAAATTCCTGAATTGACTTTTCAGGTATTTGAGAAAGCATCAATCTTAAACAAAAATCAAGCCGCTATATAAAAATCAATGGGATCGATATATATCGTTTGTGAATCGAAAACACATTTTAATCCTCTTTTTACCTCTTTAGGGTCAAATACGGAAAATATATTTTAGTGTTACTAGGGAAATTTACAAAAGTATCAACTTAAAGGAAAGGACACTTAGATATGTCTACTGGTTCTATAGATAGGATAATCGAAAATACTTTTAACGTATTTTCACCCCCTTAATTAAAGAATTTAGGAAAGTCCTGGAGTCCTATCATGGACGCTTGTACATGTAACCAATTGAAGTAAAAATCAGGACGATAGCCAATTGTGTTTCAAAGATATAGACAATTCATAAAAACACATTTTTCCTTTTTTTTTACTACTTGGGGTCAAATTTCAAAAATCCTTCAACTACATTTTGGGTATTTACACAAGCAATATTTTCAAGTGAATACGAACTATTTACTCCGAAGGATTCGATAGGTATCGATAGTTAATCGGAAATACATTTAAGGTCTTTTCACCCACTTAAATGTTGAATTTCGAAATTCCTTAAATTGGCCAATATACATTTTTATGAGTGTCCTAGTAAAGTAAAAATCACGATGATATGTCGTCGGATTTGAGCTCTATCGACATTCCTTCGTAAATACATTTCACTCTTTTTCACCTCCTTACAAGTAGAATTTCGAAAAAGCCCTTCTTAGTGCTCGCCTACGACCTAAGGGGAACTCATACAAAATATTTCACGATTCTAGGTTCAGTGGTTTGGGCTGCAGTTTGATGATATGTCAGTCAGTCTGTCAGTCAGTGTTCATTTTTATAAACAGACATATAGGAAGGGCAATCTCAGGTGGTAGGAAATTTTCATTATTGCTTGCCCGTGAATAATGTGAAACATAGCATGGAAACCTATTTATTTGGTTTCCTTTTTCATAATACTTTTAGTTCTGTCCGATATACTATCCATTTTAACTAATATTTCTGTTGATTTTTGGACCAATAATGTTTCTAGTAAAATCCAATATACTTTGTACTTATAATAAATACAACTGACCCACATGAATGCTAACAATGCTAGTAAAATTGGTTCAAACTAAAACAAAAGACAAACTTGTCAGTTGGTCTGTTATTGCAAAATAATAATGGGTAGAGCCACGATTTTATGGCGAAAAGATTTTTGCAACATTTGGTTTCGATGCGTCATGTGCACACCTGCAACTCTGCTACATCGTCTGTGATTGGATGATTTTACTCTCACTTGCCTTGGCAAATTATAGACGTACAGACTCACAGTAATATTATTCTGATTGGTGCAGTAAAATGAGAAACGTGTCTGAACAAAGACACGCTGCCATTAACCTTGAAACAGAACTGCCGATGTGCACGTGAGTCACTGAAACAAAGTGGGGCAAAAATCTTTTCGCGACAAAATCGTGGCTCTAATAATGGGCTAAACATATTATTGAATAACAAGCTACTTATTGGTTTATTGTTGCGAAATAAAAAAAAATCACATTTTAAATATGCAACAACAACGTGTGACCATAGATAACAACAAAATGCGGGTTAGGTGTTCTTGATTTTTTCGGTGTTAAATCATAACGCGATGGTGCTGAAAGGTCACTTTAATTGACATTGCTATTTGGTCTGTTGTTGCGTAACTCCATCCAATGTTGCGATCACAATACATACACATTTAGTTTGCATTTGTCCCTTTTAAAACATTTCACCAACTATTTTTCACATAATCACGTTCGAGCATTGTTTCCTTTCGGTGCGGTGTGAGCAACTGTTCAGATTCAGTAATAATACTTAAAAAAATGTAACTGATGTTGACGTAGTTAAGATAACAAAGATATACGGTTGATTGAAAGTCTCCCTTTATTTATCATGCTTCAAGAACACCAAAAACTATTAGGCCAATACAGAATCACTGTATGGTGTAGGAACAAATGGATTTATATGTAAATATTTATGGCCTGTGAGTTTGTAGAACAGCAATATAAACTAAACACGTTACAACAACTGATGTTTCAGGAGTTGTATTGTTTACGGAATTAATTCAGAGAAATTTGAGCTTTATTTAGAATTTTAATAGCGTCCCTAAAATAATGACTACTATTTAGCATTGACCGTTAAAACCTTCAGTCAGCCATAAACCGTTTAGTTAGTTGTTGCATTGCTAACGTAGTTAATCGTAATCAGAAAGCTTTGGCTACACCATGTATAACTTAGACAAATTCTGTGACAGAAACAAATAAATAATAGTGGTTTTTACTTAAGTATGCAATAAACTTGAAAGGTCAAATGTAAATCACATTCATTGCATAAATTGGCTACGTGATGTTCGTTGATATTAAATTAAAAATTAATTATTAGTTTCACTTCTAAGAATTTCACTTATTCGTTCAGATAAAAGTTCAATATTTGCAATATTTTATTTAGAACAAAAACAGTAATATCTCTGGTAAATTAAAATTAAATAAATATAAAACATGCACGAAAATAGAAGTACAGTTTAATTTTCCTGCTGGCACTAATATTTTGAGAACTCGTTATATGGTTTTACAGCTAAAGAATTTAATTTTGCGACCCTGTGAATTGTTTTATGACTGGGCGTTAGAAGACTCCCTTTCAGCCGTCCTTTCTCAGACTTTTTAGTCACCACGGCAAAACGGATTGTTTGAACAAGGCTAACGGGGGAAATTCTTGCCGCGAAGCGCAGATAATTAACAAGAGGGAGAAACCACTTTTGCGGCAGCGAAGAGACGTGACGAGTTGTCGCAGGAACCTCTACCCCCAACCATGTCAGTCCCCAGGCCAACCCCGCTGTCGTAGACCGCATGGTGCTACGCACGGGGGAAACCGCCCCATGGGGGTAGAAGAAACTTCTTTATTCCGCCGGGTCTGCAAGCTTTTGTTCATTAGCGGAGCAATCCGCTTACCTGTCTTGAGGAACAGCTTTGTGGGGTTCATATCGACCCGGCCAGACGCTGTACTCTTGGTCCTGTGAGGACGAGGGTCCTACTAAAGTTCTTCCTCCTCTCCTTAAGTGTCCTGTCTTCTTGCTAAGAGTCCTCCATGCCCGGCACCATCTTTGCCGCTGTATGGCCAAGTGGAGCAGAGAAAATCTTACGATGTAAAATGAGGTCAACTAACTTAGCGAAAAATAGATAGTTCTTCGGGTGTTACTTTTTAGTTGTTGTAAATGTTTGGTTCAGTTTCAGTTGACATGTTTGGTATAAAACAGAACCTGAGGTACCCACTCTGCCGTGTATGTAACATACTTTGCTTTGCACTACGTCAGACACTACATAATGTTAAACGTTTCACTGGCAGAGTGTACTAGCTAAAGTATGTTTGACTTTACGTGTCAGACACTACATAATGTTAATAGTTTCCTTAAAATTGTGTACTTGGTAATGTAACTGGGCTGTACGTCTCAATTCCAGAAAGATACTTAGGGACGGTGCACTTTATAAAAATTGCACTCTTACAAATACCATTTTTTGGAAACCCAGTATCCAAATAAATTAAAACGAAATAAAGCTGTAGCCACAATGCCTACTTTTAAACAAAGTTTGAATATATAATCTAAACTTAGATCGTTACGTACATTTGATAAAAATATTGCTTAGTGATGCATCTGCCTATATTACAGTAGTTAATACAATTCTGCTATGTGATAAAGCATACACTTCTAAAGTATAAGGAATTGAATGTGTAATATAAATATTCCATTGATGTTTTTGAGACTTTAGCATGCATATTTGATAGTTTGTCTTAGCTAAGTATTTGCAGCATAAACTGTTACAAATCATAATGATACAAGCATACCTCTACAACTTTTGCATTAACTTTTCAGATGTTGTAAACACTAGGATTAAAATTAAAGCCGAACAGTTTATATCCGTAATTCGTACAGTAAAAATAGTTATAATTTAATTGAAATGCACGTTGCAGAACTGTTTCTACTAACGTTTGCGTAAATTTCCACTTACTATGTTCAAGTTGTAGTTTTTTTTTGCATTATTGAAATAAAATTAAAATTGTAACATTCTCAAGTAATTATACGTGCATTTTATACGTTATTTTCCAAAAATATACGCAGTGAAAGTGGAATACACATAATCCATTTACGTGTCGTTATCACTAGGGCTAAGAGAATAAAATATGTTTAGGCAGCATTAATGCCGTATCATTTCCACTATACCTCAATAAGCGAACTTGTAAACCATCAATTAAGGACATTTCACAAATACTAGTTGTTCGCAGAAAACAAAACCTCGACGTATTGATAGACGTAAATGAACACCAAAAATATTCTCCAAATAAATTAAATTAAACTGTTTGTTTAAAAACTTTTATAATAGCTGTCCAGGTGCAAGTTGTACGTGAAGATAGAAAAGGGACACTATTTTCCATCATCACAGGCAGGATGTGAAAATGGAGAACATTATTACACGAATGGAATCCGAAGATGTAGACGATAGAAAATGCAGAACATAAAGGGTCCGAAAATGTTTAGTTCTAGCCTTTAAAACAATGGTATAAAGTGATCTTCTGAGTGGCCGTAATTTCCATGTTCGAGGTCTAGTGTTGTGGAAGCGATAAGGATGAGACAAAGCACACAAAGCCCTTCCACCTAGCCTCTAGTGGCAAGTCACTGAACTGGCGTGCATTCTTCTCGCCGACAACTGTCGCCCCTATGAGACATTTAATGGTTACCATAACATCTAATGGTGTGAAGTTAAAGATAAAGTTGTACAGAACACGCACTTCCATGTGCCTATATTTAGAAACCTAAAAAGGATAGTAAAACCCCAATTTCCGACATTTTCGGTATTTTAAAAAAACTTTTAAGATAAATGAATATACGTGAAACATTCTTTAAATAATATTCTCAAACAGAAATCACCTACGCAAGCGGAGAAATTTTTCGAATGATCTTACAAAGGCCGGAGTTTTGCACGGCGCTTGGCGGCCAGAACAAACAGCCTCCTTAATAGACAGTTTTCCTTTGCTGTTTGTTACAGTTATCAGAGGGCACAAATAAGACAAAAGTTTGCATTGTAAGGTGAATATTACACTGAGTGATAGATTTGGTAGGCGGTAGCTTATATATACTCCACCATGTACAGTATTCACAAGGGCTCGAGACGTTGATGTTTTAACATATTTTAAACAGGCGGTAGACAATATGATCATATCCTCTAGTGACATGACTAAAGGTTCATGCCGTAAATCCACATTCATCTCGAAAACCAAACATAATCGTACGCTTGCTGTAAAAACATTTTTACTCTCTGGATACGGAAAATTCATTTCTGTTTTAATATGAACTATTTCTGATACTAAATATCCTGTATTAGATAGAAAGTAAAGATGGTGTCCCCTTTATTCAAGAGTATAAGATACTACGTTCCTAGCGTTGTTTCACACAGGTAACACGAAGTTTATCTATCTCGGCAATAAAAAAAACTGAATGTTCGTTTCCTGGCTCAGTGAATCAATCGTGAACTGCTCTCGTAGGGCGTGCAATAAAATACTGATTTTAATTATTTGAAGAAAATGAACGTCACATACTCTGGGTGCCTACTGCCGCCCGTCTTTGTTTTCAGTTCCACTATTCAGCAAAATTATTCGCGACCAAAGTTATCACGGGGTGCCTGCCGCCGCCCCTGAAAATTGGAGACCTTCACTCTCCCTCGACGTCCGTGGCCAAATGCCTCGACCCACTCTCCCCGTCGCGGCTCTTCACTGTCTTGGCGGCAAACCACCCTCCCAGTCCAGTGGTCTCGAGAGGGTGCCTCCGGCCAATCAGTGTCGAGCATCCTTCAAAGCTACGCCCTCAGAGATCAGATTCCGTCTCAATTCACTTCTTTTCTTTTATTTTCAAATTGAATTTTTAATCTACAATTACATATTTTATATAAATCCCTAAAATTGCACGTTACAAAGACGAGGAGAAGCGAACCTAAGCATGATTTGAATTATTCTCGGCTGGATAGTAATAGAGTAGCCACCCAAGTCTACAGATACGGAGCAGAGAAAAGTGAACTATATTACATTAGAATTTTCCTATATTTTGCTTCCCCTGGGGGTATTGTGTTACAAGCCCACTTTAATAATACATGAGTGCCATACGTTATCCAAATATGACATATGCTGTAAACAGTTATTAAGGGCTTGGAAAAAGACACCAATCACCCTCAGTCCACAGTTTAAGTTTAACGGCAGAAAAGCAAAATTGTTTACCAAACATTTTAGTTAATAAACAAATGTTACAACAGGCGAAAATAACCAATGATCATTTGCAGTGAATACATTATAAAATAATGTTACAAGGACGTAAATTTATTCGTAAAAAATTAAACTTTCAACCAATAAGAAAATGAATAGAAGATGAACAATTTTGAAGGAGACGTATTTTCTTTAGAAGAGTCAATCAGTGAAGACAAACATCATTAGAAAAGTATATTCAGACGAACCAACTCTGAGAGAAAAATACGTCGCTCTGAGATCTGCAGTCACTTAGTTTTTTTAGATTAAAAAAAATAATAATGATAAGGTGTTTGCCATTGCCTGTTTAAGGGACTGGAATTGAATGAACAGAATACTAAGGCTAAAGAAAAATATTTTTAATACCTAAATATTTTTACAGACCCCGGGTCGGAAATGTGAATCTCTCAGTCCACAATCTTACGATGTTGTTTTGATTAACTAAATAAGCAGTCTATACACTTCAACGTATAACGCACATTCAGTCTCTTTTACAGCATGACAGAAATACAGAGAAACAGAGTGAGTGCGAGAGATAAAGAGACAGAGAGGCCGAGAGAGATGTTAAGGGAAACTTTAAACATTGAACTAGTCAACGTAGATTTTAACATCGTTCCTAGTTGATGTGTATTATTTAAGACATTATAATGCGATTTTCATGACTTGTAAACACATAGTAATAAAAGTTTGGAATAGCAATAATATTCTTTCAGAAGGGTGTGTGCGTAACGAATTATGTATGAATAAGTTTTTGTGTGTTTATGTGACCGCATTTAAATGTTAAACCATTAGGAATATTAAAATTGAAGTAAATTTAAAAGAGACTCTTAAAATTTAAAATGACACAAGTATAGATGTGCGTAAGCTTACTTGTATGTGTTTTGGAGGAGAGAGGCAAGAGTGGGTGTGTCTGTTTCTTTCTACTTCCTGTGTTTAGTGAATTGCACAATAAAGAACAGAATCGTCGGAGGTGAGCTATAAAGATACTATTTATTTTAAAGTGAATAATAAAATAAAGAAGAAACATGAATAAATATATTTTTTAAACTCACAGTTATGTAACATGTCACGAACACTGACTTATAACATAATTCTCCTGTTAAAATTTTGGCACTCCATAACCAAAAATTTTATTTTGTCAACAAACAGATGCATGCTTCTTCTGGAAGCAATTGCATTATTGATTGAATGTCTAAATTTTTTTCGGCTACTGCCTAGCCATAAGGCTAGAAATGCAAAAGTATGTTACTTCTTTAGTGAGTTATTTCTACGCCTTTATGCCTTCTGGCTGATATCGACTTCTGGGCTTTTCTTCCTGTTTACCACACACTTCTCTTGACTTGCTGAATATGCCTTCGTTCTTATAACAACAGGTAGTGTTTTATTCCGACAATTTTTTTTATTTTCTCAACACACTCGTTAGTTGTACACTACCGTTACTGCTTTTTGATATGAGCCATGAAAGAGTAAAAAATTCATAACTCAGCAATAACTATGACGTATGTGGTGTATTACATGTAGTGTAGGGTGCATTTCAAATAGTGATTTCATCAACGTGTGAGTCACTCCATAAACTGAGTTATTTCACTTCTGAAGAAATATTATCTTTGAAGTGTGTCAAAATACGTACAGGTAGAAATGTCCTGTGGTCCCCGACAGCCTTAATGTGGCCTACGGTTTTCCCAGAGTCATTGCCTTTTCAACACTGGCTTAAGCATTATTTTCCTTGTTAGCCTACATGACGAAATTGATACAGAAATAGGACTAGGAAAGCTAACGTGACTTTGATGTGTTTTCTTGAAGCCATTTTCATATTTTGAAATGGGAATCCACAAAGGTCCCAAGCATGTTTTGATCACATATTTTATCTGATGAATCGATTTTTAAAAAGAAATTAAATTGAGTTATGTTTATTATTAAAAATTTTTTTTGTAGAAAGGAAGCAAGCTATTTGGATGCATGCAAGTTGTAAATGCATGTTGTAGAATGACACCATGCAACATGGTCCTAACCTGTGAAGTACTGTTTTTTTAATGACACAACGTAACAAGAAGCAGACACATTTATTTTTACGTTGGTTTTCGTCTTCACTGTGTGGATTACTTCAGATACATCTAATAAAAAAATTAAATTTTGTCGGTTGGTTTCTACTTGAAAAGCGTTTTTCAGTTGTTTTCAAGAATCTTAATCCTGAATGTGTTATAGCATAGCCTGAAAAGCAGACTGCAAATGATAAGTTTACTGGTAAACTCTATGTTGAATTTTTGACATGCTTATATCCTAAAATCTACCAAACTGAATTATTTTTACGATAATTGAGTACTTAAATATTTTTTGGAGGGAAATAAAAACGTAAAATGAGTATCCTTTATTTTTATTCGTTCCATAATAAGTACATGTATGAGTGCTAATATTTTTAATGTATCTATTAAGCATACAATAAAGATATAAAGTTTTTGTTTTGCTTCTCAATCACGTCTCGAAAAGTACAGTACTTGAAACTAAAAACATCTCCGCACCAGCTCGTCAGAAAACTTTTATTGCAAATTTTCTGAAAATACGTACCAGCATTCGAAGCCGTATTATTTATTTTCTCAGATCCGTACACCTTCAAGCCACCTTTTATATTGTCTCCGCGATTCTTACCGGCTATTATTATTACCATTGTTATTTCCAAAGGTGCGATATGGTGACAAGTAAATTCTTGCTTCGAGATGAAAGATGGTCTGCCGTTTTCTTTGACGTAACACAGCTTTTAGGATACTTTCTTTGTTGTGAAAATATGCTTTTTCTATTGAGAACTCATGATAGACAAATACGATGGATATTGCAGCTCATGACAGCTTCATTTTCCGTGGAACAAACATGATGAAAAATCTTTGGAGTATACGCTCTATCTTTGCCACATCTTGAAGGCAAGTTCCGATTATCCTTTTGAAAAGGTTTTTTTTTTTAATGTAACAGTAATGTTTGTATTTCACTTGCAAATTTTTTCTAGTATATTGCTTCCAATAAGTCAAGTAAATCGATGGCGAATAAGGTGATGGCGAAAAAGGAAAGGGGAGAATGAGTGAACACTAAAATGATCAATTAACGATCACACATTGTTACATGATAACGTTATCTGAAATTTCTATGAAAATAAGTTTCATGTGCGAATATAACATTTTGTCAAGTTGGAGGTTTGAATGAATATCATGTGTACTATGTATAAAAACTGAAATGTTAGTTATAGCATGAATATTCACAATGTTCGGTTTGTGTAAAATATGCATAATTGATAACAACTATTACTGAGCAGTTAAAAGAACTATAACCACTAAAATGTTTGACAGAAAATAATGAACAAGATCATCACAAATGACAACAGAACGTAGCAATTGGTTGGAGGCAGCACAAATATTTCCTATTGCTAACATACAGAGGAAGAAAATTTTAACAAGGCATAAAAGTACATTTATGTGTCTTTTCATGTAGTAAATACGGCCAACTATAATACTCCTGAAAAAATTCTACTCGCAGTTCCATAGCACATTTATATAACTGGTCTTCAGGACTTTACAGATAACTTTGCTACACCAATTAGAGAGTTCTTTTATTTGTTTGTGAAATTTTGAAGTGATTTGAACACATAGGTATTTGTCAAGTGGTAATGAGAAAAGTTTTTGAGGCGGGTAAATTAAGCACTTTTAATAATACCGTTTTGACAGAAACAGTAATTAACAGTTTTGTCTTCTTTTGTTTACAAATGTTTAATTTCTGAGTAAGACTACTGAGAGAAATAGGTCTATCTATGTTTCTTACCTTGTTCTGCTAAAATTAATACGTGAGTTAATTCACAAACTGGATGAAAGAAAAAATTACTAGGACTTTGAAAAAGCCTGGGTTACCGTGATTAACCAGCCTGTATTATCCAAGCTCAAGGCAACCTTCAATAAGTACCAAAGTCCAGGGAAGAGACAGGTTTATCCTATTTGACAGGTCTTTATCTCTGGAGGAAATGATCTGGCTTTTATATACCATTTTATCTGTTGCTTTGCCAACTACCTCCAGTGCCGCATTGGCATTTTCCATCCGACATTTAAATATGAACATTATGCACCATTACCAGGGTATTTATATTAATATTTGATTTAGACTACCTATATTTACAAAATTCATTATTTTATTCTTTCACACACACGCTTTAACACACCTACACACATTTCACGCACACAAACTGACACACACGTTCACACCAACACACACAAATATACATTTTTAACAGCTGATTTGTGTTATTTTAACGTAAAACCTTTATTTAATTTAGAACAATATGTAGTTTACGACTTTCCCTGAAAATTTTGAAAACTATGTAATCAATTAGTATATGTATTTTCGACGCCCGTGTACATAAGTCACAAAACCCTTAACCAGTACTGAGGAGATGGCATAGTTATTAAAATGTGTAATACGTCTATACATGTGTATTAAATAATAATCTTAAAATACAAAAATAAATAAATGAATCTTATTTCCTGTTCTATACGTGCATAAGTAGAACACTATATTGAAACTTAAACAAAGAATATTGAAAATGAATGCCAGAAGTTGTTTGAATTATAAATGAACTCGATAAATATTGTAACTTAAAAGATATGAAATATTGTTGCAATAAAATATTCAGATGATTAATTTTGTGAATACACACACACACGTACTCTGCAGTAATGAACATAAGAATTTTAAATTTATCGTATTACTTATACACATTTGAACCTACACACTCTGTTCTTCTTAAATTAAATGTTTAGTAAAACTGCACGAAAATGTGTATTCATTATTGTGTTAGACAGTCGTATGATTTGTTTTTGTATGTGGTTTAGATAGACTAATGTTTTCAAAGAATTAGTAACTCAATTGCGTTGCATAACATCATAGACTTAACTTTAAGGGGAACTGTATTTGTAGGACAAAACAATAGTTTCAAAAGAAAGTAACCGAATTCCCTATATCCCCAATATAAAAAAAAAACTTTCTTACTGAAAAAAAAATATATTAATTCGACTGCGAGAAAGTATTCGAAAGCATATGTCCAATTAAAATACTAGCATTGTTTAGATTATAACATTACAGTCATGTGTATAAGTTAACATAAATGTTACGTAAACTTCAGTGGGCGATTCTAGCAATAATTGTGTAAATAATACTCCAAATAACACAAACATATATATTTACTCTTAGTATATTTTCAAATTGTATAGGTACACGTTTCTTTATGTACCTAAACTGTATATAATATCTTAAGAAATCGCAGCAGTAAATGTGTTCATCAAGCTATTACAAGCTTTAACAATTTGTAATACATTTCGTCTGAAAACGAAATTATCGAGTCAGTGGAGGCGGTGGCTCTGGAATACTGAATATCCGGCGAATATTTAAATATTATAATCAGAATCACACAAGTTAATTAATGTATGGGTTCATAATTTCACGCACGAATAAAACAAACTTGAACGCATCAACCACATATTTATCGGGATTGGTAAACAGCCGCGTTCAGTAAGGAAGTAAAGAAATTTCAATTCGCTGGATGTGCCCTCCAATCAAAGCAGTCGCCACTAACATGCGTGTATTGCGTTTTCAACCGATCAGGAAACAACTTCTCAGAAACTGTATTAGGTAAGGCCTTGACTTCTTTTGTTTCCTTGGCCATGATATTTGTAACGACTGCCGAAGTTGGACAAGTAAGCATGGGCGCTGCTGAAACCCAGAAAATATGTGAATATTAAAGTTTGGCTATGTATATTTAAATGTTTTAAATTTTCTTTCTTTTATATATATTTATTTATTTATTTTGGAATACAGTAGGGAAGTTATGTATTTACTCAATACAATAATTAAATATCTCACAAATTAAACTGTGACAAAATAATAACTTCCTTGCAAATACTTATGTTCTTTCGAACTCTTCCTAAACCTACTTTTGGTATGAAATATAACATCACATACATACAGTATGCGTTACAAAACACTATTACGGGATTGAATTGAACAAACATTTACAAATGAAATTTTAAAAATACAGCTGCTCTTTCGTTTCTGTGTTAGTTCTACTCCGACTCTGAACTTAAACTCCTTTCACAGAAGAGTTTGTAAGCTACGCAGCTAACAGAACACATTTGTTTTACAAAAAAAAGTAGTAGGATTGTCAGTTTCCCTACCCTTGCCATTATGGAAGGATGCGAAACACGCGGAGTAACAAGGAGGGCTTGACGACCGTGCGCGCGAATTTATCTGCAGAGGAGTGTCCACTTCCCCCGTCCGCCCTTAGAGATAATCCTAGCGGTAACGACGGGCCAAATATACGCGAGAGCACTTCGTTTAACCGCAGTCGTCGACGAGGTCGAAACAAGCTCTCGTGCTCGGGGTTGGCGTGACGATAAAGAGCTGGGTGGCAAGATGGTGTAAAACCAGGGTGTAAATTGTTTAGTGTCGGAGTTAAGGGCGTTCATGTGAGAAAAAAATCATGATTTTATATTTGTGTGAAATAGTATAAGTTTTTAGACGTTAACTAGGACATTTTCTTCCCATAAAAATAAAATCTCAGCCAGTTTTCTTAAAATGGAGTTTCAAAGTAAAAATTGACATGTTTTTACTTATGTACCACGAAAGTCAACCATCATAATGAAATTGATATTTTACGTTGAAACTACATATCATGTGTTACTGCTTGACACACACACACACACACACACACAAACACATCCACACACACTACAACACCCCCTGGTGATGTTCCAAGAAACACCTGAAAAACCATTTTCAGTGAGGACACCACCAAGAATGGCGTGCTAAAGTCTGTCACAGCCGTTTTCAACATAGCGATTACAGTTACCTCAGGAAACGGCCTAAAATGACTAAAATATTTCCATTGCAAGGAAAAAAAGAACTAATTTGATTGCAGCTTTACCCAAAAAAAAAAACATATTATACTAATAGACCTAAGTGCATTAAATTCACTAACAAAGAAAAATTAATTTTTAAGAATTATATTCAATATTCTACAGAGAAATAACCTTAACACCATTAAAAAACACATGGCAGTATGAATACATTAAGAAAGAAATAGTTACATACTAATTTTTTAGTCAAGTGAATACATGCGAAAATTTCCAAACACTAAACATAGTTAATGATGCCCCGAATACTGTAACAACAATAATTTTGTTCTCCTAGATGCACACTGTAGTATACTAAAGTATATTACATTTTTCTGCTTATTTTCACTTTTACGTGTGGAGTAAAATAAACTTTCATATATATACGTAAAGGTGTTGTGTTGACTCTACTGGAAGTGACGTACTAAAAAACTTACGTTTAACAACCATTTAGTATAGAATTCAGATGTGAAATTTATTAATAATTTTAACCAAAATGAACCTAAACATGACTACACAAAAATAACATGTTAA